>CAJDSM010017317.1:10622-30372 GCA_903981925.1 Ostrea lurida | reverse complement strand
CAGTGTTTCACAAACACATCTTGTTTTAATTGTTGAGATGACCACCTTGTACATTTTAGCACTTGGCTTGGTTTTTGCTGACTGACGTTTTTCCAGTTTAACTAAATTTTCATTACCATAAAATTCACATTTTAGCATATTTTTTAGCTTTGCTCACCTGATCTGAAATCTCTGATCATTTGTTTGTTTGTCTGAAAAAGTCTTTACATTTTTGTCTTGGTCTAAAATACTGGGCTAATGTGATCCAAACTTGGCATATAGAATTCTTAGGTAAATAGCTTCCAAATTTGTTCTTTTTTTTTATATGCCCGCATAAAAAGCGGGTGTGTTATGCTTTACTGCATCTTCGCTAGCAAAGGGTTTTCGGTCTACTCCCCTTCCCATTTTGGGGAGCAGAGTGGACCGAAAACCTTTGGCTAGCAAAGATGGCTATACTGCTGTCGTTCATCTGTCCAAGGGGTTTCGGTCTACTCCCCTTCCCATTTTGGGGAGCAGAGTGGACCGAAAACCTTTGGCTAGCAAAGATGGCTATACTGCTGTCGTTCATCTGTCCAAGGGGTTTCGGTCTACTCCCCTTCCCATTTTGGGGAGCAGAGTGGACCGAAAACCTTTGGCTAGCAAAGATGGCTATACTGCTGTCGTTCATCTGTCCCTTTCACTTTGTCTTCACAACTCCTCCTAAACCCTTGGGGAGATTTCGATGAAACTTGGTACAAAGAACAGGAATAATCACAATGTGGAGATGTGCGTATTACAAGGGGAATGCTGTCTGATGTTCTTAAAAAGAGTTAGGGTCCTTGGACTTACGTTTTTCTACACAAAATACTTTGTCTTTGCAACTCCTCCTAAACCCCTGGAAGGATTTTAATGAAACTTGGTACAAAAAAAGATCATATTAATATGGAGGTGTGCATATTACAAGGGGAATGCAGTTTGATGTTTTTGAAAGGAGTTATGACCCTTGAACTTAGGATGTTGTATTCAAAATACTTTGTCTTTGCTACTCCTCCTAAACCCTTGGTGGAATTTTAATGAAACTTGATACAAAGAAAGTTCACAATTGGAGGTGTGCATTTTGCAAGGGAAATGCTATCCAATTTTTTTAAAGGAGATACAGCCCTTTGACTTAGGGTTTTTTTTTTATATAACATAAAAAGTTTTTGCAACTCCTCCTAAACCATTTGAGAGATTTTAATGAAACTTGGTCATAATGTGTAGGTGTGCATATTAGAATCTTGGTCATAATGCGTAGGTATGCATATTAGAATCTATAAGGGAACTGTGTCATTGTTTTTTTAATGAGTTGTAACCATTTGACTTAGATTTGTTATGCAAAATGGTCCATGGATTCTATTCCCTGATATTTAAGTGACTAGTCCAATGGTCCATAATATATGTGGGCGTATCATGTACTGGTTTAGCGGTGCACCAATTAATTTTTCTTTTAAGGATTAATGCCCCCTGGTAAGGGGAGATAATTAGTAATTTGTTATATATAGGATAGAGTATTTAAAAAAATCTCAAGAACCACTGTGTCAAACAAGACAAAGCTTGTACCAAAAGTTTGAACCAAAGTAATTCAAATTCAAATCAGGGTCCCCATGGATAGGGTGGGACCACTATAGGGAATGAAAGCTTTAAAAGGTCTTAATTATAAAATCCAATGCTTAATGTGTGTGTGTGGGGGGGGGGGGGGGTTACATTAAAAGTGAAATTCTTTTCCTCGTCCAATGGCAAGGTCATGATTACTCATTAGATCAAATGAATGATCACCCATTGTCATGATCTATGTGACCTTGAACTTCTTTCAAAACAGCTAGGTCTTGTTAGTCATATTGGTGTTGAGGCATCCCTTTGTAGTGTAAATTCATTTTCAGTTAAGGACCCTTTGATATTTTTCGTGGGAATAAACATTAAACAAAAATCTTAAAGTCATAACAGCAATGCCAAGGTGAATCAGGTAATCAGTTTGGCTCATGAGCCTCCTCTTTACATATACTTCTGAAGAACAGGTTTACTCAGGTGAGCATTGTAGCCCATGGATCTCTTGCTATGATTATAATACATGTATTGTATTTACATTTAAGTATACTTTTTACAATCTTACTATTTAAATTGTAGCATCCCAGTACATAGCTGTAGAAATGAAGAATGAAGGCGCTCTATGGTTCAGTAATCTCTTTGTTCCAGACCAACTCTACATTTTACCCATAATTCTTCTGTCAACAAATCTGTTGATTGGTGCAGTAGGTATAGATTAACAAAAGACTTGCGTTTGTCTTTATTTTGAAAGGTAGTTTTCAGTTTGTGCATTTTGCAGACATTTCTTGGAGTGGATACTGCAACTATATAACAATACGTAATCAAAAAAATGATTTTTATTTTTTTTTGTACTTTGTAGATTAACCTTTATGAATTAAGCACGATGAAGAAAGCAAATAGGATTTCTAAAGTACTTACAGGAATGATGATGTTTTATTCAGTTGCGATATTCTCAATCAGCACACTCATGCCCTCAGTAAGTATTAGCAATGTCTGATCAATTACTTTTTAGTATCATACTTAACAGACGAGCAGGAGTCAATAAGTAACCAGCCTAGTATTAAACTTATTTCCGGTTGAGATCCAGCTCTTCTCTTTCAATGTAATCACCCTCTAGTGTGAGGCACTTAGACCAACAATGTTCAAGTGCCATTTAATATACAGAATTGAAAAGTCAGGATCCTTTCCTTTGACCAGCTGGCCCACTCCTCCACTGCTGTCAGACTTCTTCGTCTGACCTAAAATAACATCCACGGATATTCTTTATCAAGTTTGGGAAGAAGTCTCTAGGAGCTAGGTCAGGCAAATAGGCAGGATGTGATATTAATTCATATCTGTTTCGTTCTACAACATCCATTGCAACTTTGCAAGTGTAGACTCTTGTGTTGCTCTCTTACAGCAAAACACTTTTAGAGAGTTTAACTTGGCATTTTTCATGAATGGTGGGTCTCAGCTGGTCTAGCAAGTCTGCATATTACACTCCAGTTATTGTACTTCTATTGGGTAAAAATTCCAACATAATAATACCTTTTGCATCCCAATATTCTGTGGCCATCACTTTGCCACCAGATGGTTGTGTCTTGAACTTCTTTGGCCTCGTGGACCCATGCTCTACCCAGTGACGACTGAGCTTTATTCTCTGTCTCATAATAATGAATCCATGTCTCATCTACACCAGATGCAAAAGAAAACCGTCTTTTGACCTAAAACACTTCAACAAGGCGCTGCATACTGATGCTCTGGTTGCTATTTGCCCATCGCTATTCGCTAAGGGATTTGGAGACCTAACAGGTTGTTAGCTTGGCATGCGCATACCTAATCATTAATGTAAGATTGTTGAAACTCTACCATGTGAAATGTCTAATGCCTGCACTATTTCTTCCACCTGAATTCGCCAATCAGAGTATATCAGATTCCAAACTCTCTTACACATTTCTTCATTGGACGCATCCAGTGGGCGTCCAGACCTGGCTTCATCTTCGAAGACGTTCTACCATGTTTGAATTCCCCTATCCAGGATTTAACCTGAGCATAAGATGGTGCAGAAGACCCATAAACATCGGCTAACTCGCTGTGTATTTCCATGCCAGTTTTACCTTTTCAACTACTGTGGAATCATTATTGTTCGTGGGGGACCAATGTTCGTGGATTTCGTGGGTCACCCTTACCCACGAATTTACGTCCCCACGAACATGTTTTATTTTCTTTTTAATCTTTATAAATATTATGCCGTTCGCATTATTTATCAATTACCCACGAAATTACGTCCCCACGAACCAGCAAAAATTTGGTTCCCCACGAACATTGACTCCCACGAATTAAAATGATTCCATAGTATACAAGTACCAAATTATAGCACAGTACTCAACTTTAGATGAAAAGCATACCTTTGCATCTCTATTAAGCCTTGTTTAACATTCAATATCTTATTAAAGAATAGAGAGGTTGAGATTTCAAACATGTACGGGTACGTGTACGTGTATTAGGGGAATCACCGAAATTACTCGCGTATTACGTCATCACTTTTGGCGATGACGAGGTTTCTACACGTTGTCATAACTTGTAGAGCGGCGTCTACACGTAATAACAAACTTGTAGCTTTTACGATAAATACTACCTGATTGTTGTGTAAAAGTTTGCCTTTTAAACATTATATGGATTTCTATTTTCATTTACACAGAGTTTGAACATGTTTTATCCATTAACTGAAGTCAAACTGACGTTATAAGAATGAATAGCTGGAAACCCTAGATCTACTTTACACGTCAATGAAAATCTCAACAGACAAATACAAAAAACGCGTACGTGTACGTGTAAGTATTGCATACGTACACGTACCCGTACACGTCTGAAATCTCAACCTCTCGAAAGACTCGATATGAGCAGTTTTGTATCCAGGTATAAAACATGTATGAAAACAAGACATAAAAATCGTGACCTTGTTGGTCAATCAGAAATGGGATAGGCTGGTTACTTATTGACTCACCCTCGTATCTATCAAGTGTAATTTTAAAAATAAAGATATACCATAATGGTGGCTTCTTTGCTGATTTTGTGAATGTTCAAATACATTACCTCTGCAGTCTGGCGGAGAATGAAAGCCTTTGATATAACCCATTATTTTGCAAATACTTCTACTTTCACACTTTAAGTTAATGCTTTGGTACCTCGGTCAAAGGAATGTTGACTTTGTGTGTGGGAGGTTTGGGTCTAATTACCTGACAGGGTAGACCTGTATTGTTCAGATAAGTAGTGACAATACTTTATCAAGGACTCGCCATTAGAAGTGAGAGTTACAGATCTGTCAGATGACACCTAGAAACAGAAGACACGTTTAACAAGACAAGAAATGGCTTAACTTAAAGATATGACATTTAGTGTGCAAGTGGAAAATGGTCAGAGAAAGACATGTATACTGGAGTTGGAAGTTCCAGAGGTCATAGTTACCATGAAATGATGAACTGAAGGGTTGTGCCATGCAATTTAGCTGATTAATTTTCAAATGACAAATGACAGTGCTTAGTGGACAATGGTTAGATGAAGGCACAAACAGATTCTTAGAGCACTAAATCAGAATTCATTGTCACAAAAATTAAATGACAGATTTCTAGACACAATAGTGGAATTTAGGCTTCAATTTTGGTTTTTAAAAAAAAAAAAGGGGGGGGGGGTAGGTTAACAAGATAAAGTTTAGGTACTGGGTCAAAGGTCATGTTAATAGCTTTCAGTGTGACCCTGAATAAATGATCTGTTTTCTAGTTAATGCAGTTAATGACATTTATGAATTAATGTGGATTTTATTTTTTAGTGTATTACGTTTTATTGGTCGACATCAGCTGTTTGCAGTCTTGTCCAGCTGTTGTTACTGAGTAATCTGAGAGTGCAGAGTGCCCTGGGTATTCCTGATGTGCGACATCTGTTAAACAAGAAAAGCAGTAGGGAGGAAGAAGTAATAGACAAAAAAAGCAGCAGGGAGGAAGAATTAAAAGACAAGAAGAACTCCACTAAGTGATTTGAACAAAATTCCATTTTAATACAGTATATTAGAAATATGTCATGTACAGTGTACATGCATTGATAAAATGTTAAATTTAATATACTTGAAAATTATATTTAGTGTCTGTATGTAAAAGAATATTGACATGGAATGTAGAACTGTGCATATCTTATCTCTGTTACAATCAATGAATTAATGATCTTGTAAAATAAAGGCGTATTCTTTCCAATTTCCAACTGACTTGATACTGCAAGTAGAGAAAATCACAAAAAACACATTAATCACATACATGTGATATCTCACCCTTTTGGGGTGAGACTCACCCTTTTTGAAGCAATCTCACGACCTCACCCACGGGTAACAATATCTCACCCCCCAAAAAAAAATTATTATGATTAATTTAATTATGACAATGATGATTTTAGAAACCTATCATTTCTTGTGTCTTATTTCTCCCAAATTTTCTAAATTTGGAAATAAAGTACATATGGCTTATCAGATACACTTCATTGCCATTTGTAGATGTACATGTTGATGTGCATATTGTCAGGACCAGATCAGAGAATCCAATCATTGGCTTATTGGATAGAATTGGAACTTTGATGCTTCAATGCCAATGTAGATGTGCATATTGTCGGGACAGGAGGATCCAACTATTTCCTATAAGTTGTGGTGGATCTAAGAGGATTGGAGGATGTAAAATAGCTTGTGAACACTTCTCCGACGATATGGCTTATAGGATAGACTTGAATCTTCGTACAATGCTTCATTGCATTTTGTAGATGTACATATTGTCGGAACAAGAGGATCCAATTATTTTTCTACAAGTTGTGAACATTCATCCTATATGGCTTATCGGATAGATTTGGAACTTTGCACATTGCTTCATTACTTTTTGCAGATGCACATACTGTCAACAGGAGGGTCCAATTATTTTCCTAAAAGTTATAGTGGATCTGTGAGGGATGTAAAATAGCATGTGAACACCTATATGGTGCATCAGATAGCCTTGAAATAATTGTAATATACTTCATTATCATTTAAGGAATAAAGCTAATTTTGACTTAGGTTATATACGATATAATCTACTGCTTCATGCAGAATATCATGACCGGCAAAGCTTCTGCAAGTGAGGATGGCATACCCCAGAGGTGATGAAAGCAGGGAAAGAAGAACTGATCAAAGACCTGCATAAACTGCTCAGCCTGCTGGAGGGGGCCCCAGCTGATATGCCTGGTGCCAAGATAGGTGACTCTAGCGACTGCAACAGCTACCGAGGCATTTCCCTATTGAGCATCATGGGCAAAGTCTTTGCAAGAGTCATTTTGGCCAGATTACAGATCCTAGCAGCACAAGTTTATCGTGAATATAGGGCAGGGAGATCCACCATCAATATGATCTCTGTAAGATGTGGCCACCACCAGGTCAAGTGAGCTACTGACGCTTCTTGGCCTTGAGGACTTGGACCTCATTCTGAAGGAGAGAAGACTCCGGTGGTATGGCCACGTGGAACGGTCAAGCGGAGCTATCAAGACAGCATGGGTCATGCAAGTAACTGGAAGTCGTGGAACAGGGAGACCCAAGATGACATGGAAGCAGGTGACAGAGAGGGATCGGAAAGACTGGAAACTCTCAACAACCGACCCTCATGACAGAAACACCTGGAGATCTGGTGTGAGATCAGCCATGCATGCAGCAAGCCAGCTACCTGGAGGGGGGTCCACTGATGTGGGCATTGCCCCAATACCTGCACGTTAATCAAAATACCGATGATGATGATGATGATGATGATAAGACAGCTGCAAGAGAAGTACCAAGAGCAAAACAAGCTGGTTTTCCTTGCCTTTATAGATATACCGTATATACTCGCCTATAAGTCGGTTTGCCTATAAGTCGGATGTGTTTTTTGAGATTATTTTGAAGGATTTTGTCATTGACCCGCCTATAAGTCGGTACAACTTTTTGCCAGATTTGGTTGACAATTTCAAGTCAAAATCACATTGATTTTGTCCCTATTTCAAAAAAATATTTTGAGAAATGATGCCGGTATTTAGTTATTCTTTCTCCAAAAACCAATAACCTGTCAATTCTGTTATTATTTACCTGTGTTCAATGATGTTTTTTATATTTCTATGTCCAGACTAATTTGTCTGGACGTGCATGATCGTGATAATTGTCGGAGTTGTTTTAAAAATCGGTACATTTCGCCGCCTACAAAAATATTGATCTCCCCAAGACTCGCCTATAAGTCAGACATAGACTTTTGGACCAAAATTTCACTCCCAAAAATCCGACTTATAGGCGAGTATATACGGTAACAAAGGTGTTTATGACCTCTTCATGTGAAGTGGGCACCTCCAACTCCTGAAGCTGTCCCCCGAGGCTGCTCTCCATCATCATGTCCGTTCACACCGACGTGCTCAGCACAGCGAGTTACAATGGGTCAACATCAGACCTGTTCCCCATCAACAGCGCAGTCACACTTTATAACCTCCAGGCTGTGTACTCCAACCCTCTTCGGTATTGTAACAGGAAGGGAGAGAATGAGAAAATAAGTGGCTGGACCGGGAATCGAACCTGGGACCCCTACATTACTAGTCAGGTGCTCTAACCACTGAGCTATCCAGGCCGATATCCACGGTCCATATATAGCCGTAACTACTACATGATCTTTTTCTCCATGCTTCTGACCCAGGCCCTCAAGGATGAAGTCTACCTGCACATGCCACCTGACAGTACTAGACTGTACAACTTGGCCGACTAGAAGCATGTTACCGTCAGGGAGACCCTCTTTGCCAGCGATGCTGCTATAGCAACACACACACACGTACACAGAGGAAGCACTCCAGAGTCTAATTAACCGCCTGGCTCTTGCATGTGCTAATTTTGGTTTTACGATTAGCACAAAGAAGAATGAATTAAATTAGTGATGGGGCAGAGAACTGACTCTCCTCTGAGCATGTATCAGGGTCCACTATGAGTGCAAATCTCTCCCTTGAGCCTGAGATCAACTCCAGGATCGTCAAAGCTTCAGCAGTGGTGTCCAAGCTACACAAGAGGGTATGGACCAACAGCAACCTGACAGCGAACACCATCTCCGGAATGGAGGATGGCCGGATACCGAAAGATCTGCTGTATGGGGAGCTCTCGGGGCCCCACAGGTTCCAGACCCCAAGGCCGCCCCAGACTGCTCTTCAAAGACACCTGCAAAAGGGACATAAAAAGTGCTGGAATCGACACTTGGTCATGGGAAAAGCCTCGCAGGATCCTGGGACTCCTGGAGATCTGCATTGCAGAGCGGCACCAAGCAAGCTGAACAGAACTGAACTGACATTAACCTGAAGAAGAATTAGTCTAGCTGCCACTCCCACATCAACCTTCACAGTCTCACAAGATGCAGCAATTAACCAAATACAACTTAACCTGGTGCAGCCATCGTCTCGAGATGGAAGGAGACCCGCATTGCTGACGTACATCTTCATTTTAAATTATAATTTGTATGATAGGAATGAGATGGCTCACAATAGCTGGTGATATTAAAATGATTATCAAGGAACGTAAAGTACACCATACGTATTAAACTACAAATATATTGTAATGAAATACGGAAATGATCGAATATGAAATAATTTAATGCGTGTATGGTTCTTGATTGAATTTCGAATTATGTTTAATTTTATGAATCAAATGTAAACTGTAAACAGTTTTGAAAATAGCTAATGGGTAGCTCATAATGTACGTATTTGCAAATTGGTGAATTTTAGAAGTTGCAAAAGTTTAGCAATATATTAAAATAAAAATAGCACATAGGAAATATTTGCTACCAACAAGAGTGTTAACTTAATTATAATTTGGTTTAATGAGTTAATTATGACCATGATCAATTTTTAGTAAAACTTTCTGTTAATTCTAGCTAACAGTGTGATGCTGTAGAGAGAGAGAGAAGAGAGAAAGAGAGAGAGTATCAATATTTTCAATGAGAGGAAAATTCAGTGTGTGAAAACAAATAGATTATGTTGTAATACACGAGTTGTCGACACTTTGAATGAAAAACTTTCGGCCAACCTCGGCCTAGATTCCGGCGAACTATGAGGTTTCCGAGGTTGGCCGAATGTTTTTTCGGTAATATTGACTTTTTATATTAAATAATCTCAAAATAAATTAATAGAATATAACTAGATAAGATTATGGCACATACATTTATTTCTTTTCAACTCTATAATCTCACTTTTATTAAAAAATATTTTAAAATGAAAAATGAATATTACTCATGACATACCCACAATCCTTTGCATGTTTTTTTTTTTTCGTCTCGAATAATTTTAAAGAGTCTTAGGCATTGGGGGCAAACAAATACTCTTACCAAGAATGAAATTTTATATCATTAGAAAAAAGAGTAAAAGTTGATTATTTTCCAGCAATCTTATTTTATGGTGTTCAAGATTTGTTACATTTTTCATCATAAGTTTCTAAAACACGAGTTAAAGCGTTGAAACGTGGGTAAAAAAAAAGGCACGGAAGCGTTTTTCCGTGCTCCCCGTTTTTTTTTTTCTTTTGCTTGTGTAATTTGTTGTGAATTCTACTTGTGAATATTTTATGTGGTTAAATTGGTTTCTGTATTTACTTTTTATCTTTAGAAGGAGAGAACTTGAAGTTTAAAATCAAAAAAATGGAAATATATGCCATTGGAGTAGTTTTCAGTCTGATATTATTCTCAAAACAGGAATCTGTAAACAAAGGCACTTATTAAGTCGATTGACATACAACATACATCACAGTGCAGTGCCTCTTTACCGGACGTTAATGCGTAATAAAAGAATCACATAACTATAGAACAAGTGCTGTTTTAAAATTTATATAATTGATAATGAAGTTTTAGGGCCTTCTATTGAAGGAATTTTATATCAATCAGTTTTAGGATTGTTATCAACATTTCCTATTGTGTGTATCACCCATACGGTATTCTGTGACTCTTCAACTATCAATCACTTCATTTGAACAGTTTACTATTAAGTTTTAGTTGTATCACGTACGTCTTTTGCAATTTATTGCTAGATGAGTGGTGAAAAGAGGAATCTCCTCTTTTTTTCTGTTTTCTTTGTTCCTAATTTGTGTCGGACCCGGGGAGTACTGTTAGAAAACAAAGCAACATTCTTGGGACGGACAGACAAAAGTGGGTGGTGCTTCTCCACACACATCTAGAGCGAGAGAGGAAGGTAAGTGTTGTTGTAGTTCACCAACACCACTTACTATTGTAGTAAGTTATGGCCATAATGGAACGCGTGGGATATCAGCTGCGATAAGTCAGCATAGCATGGACTTTTCAAGAGCAAGCCTAAACTAGTATGCAGGCGGTACCAGGTTTGATCCCGGTCCAGCCACTTATTTTTCAAAAAAGTCCATTCTCCCACTTCCTATTACAGGAGTTTCTTGAAAAGCTGTCCGGTATGTCGGAATTTAAATCCGATAAAAATAGTAAATGTCGATTAACAAGTTACTGTGTTGTCGGTCCGAATGTCCGGATAAAAGATCAGATCGAAGGTTCATTTTATACCAACTAAAATGGCTTGCCCATTTGATGGGCCCATAAAAATTTCTCAAAACTTGCAAAACACGGCAAAGCAATGAAACGGAAATTCGGAAGAACATATAGGTAAAGAACTATTGAGGGAAAAAAAAAAACCGCCGGCTTTTCAAGGGACCTGTAGAATTTGTAGACCGTTACTTCAGTTTGACTCGAAAAACTAATTTTTATCGATAATCCGACATTATACAAATTGGTTGCAGAGGAAGGAATATAAAATAAATATTGGATGAATGACAGACAATAGGAAGTAGAGAGAAGTTAGATTGAGAGAGAAATTTAGGTTGAGAGAGAAAGTTGAAGAGGAGAGAGACAAGATTTAGAAGACACAGAAGTGGGGGGTGAGAGAGGAAGTGAAGATTAAGAGAAAAGTGAAGAAACGAGCATATAAGTGGGAAATTTTTAGATTATGAAAAATGGGAACTAAGAGTGCAAAGAAAAATGAAAGGAGAATTTTAACCTGTAGTTGAAAAAGGAGATTGGAATACAATTAGTTTATTTGAATAAAATATTCAAAAACCTTCAATAAAAGTAATTTTTTTATTTTCGGAACTGACAAAATGTAGTTTGGGCTGACACTATTTCTAATAGTGTTCAGTCCGAAATTCTGACCTTCCAAAAAATTCAAGAATCTTTTGCTATTACAAAATTGGTGGCCAGTTGTACCCCTGGAAATTGCAGGTGAAAGTCCTGCCAGGGGTTGAACCTGGGTAGTTGTCTTCGAGACAAAAGACACTTCAAGGGGGAGGATGTAGTATTTACAGTTATATGGACCGTGGATATCAGCCTGGATAGCTCAGTGGTTAGAGCACCTGACTAGTAATGCAGGGGTGTTGGGTTCGATTCCCGGTCCAGCCACTTATTTTCTCCCTATGTTTGATTTATGTACCAAATTGAATAGGTTTGAATACTGTTTTTTTACTGAGTAGAACATGGATGTTACATTTTGAAAAAAATGTAGGATGTCAATTCTAAGCAGTGTTTTTTTTAAGGAAGTTGAATCCTAAAGATCAGTTCTAACTGAAAATATATTCCTCAGTGCACAAATTTTTTGCTAACTTTTACCCTAATGAGCTGACAGCTTTGATCACATGAGATTAGGGGGGGGGTATATTTTTTTCTGTTTGTCTGTTGACATTAATTTTTTTTTTTATTTTATCCTCCTTTTTTTTTTTTACCAAAACATGGCACAAATTAGGCCTTAGGCAATTGGCATAAATTTTTTTTGTTGTTTTAAAAAAAGGACCATGCTCATTTCAAAGGGCAGTAAACTAGGAAATAGTTAAAAATAAACTAGGATGGTTGATGAAAATTTTTTTTTAAAGAATGACAACCTTGGAAACAAATTTTACATGAAACCTTTCTTATTTTGAATAAATTCAAGTTTGTCCATGAAACTATGGCATCCTTATCCAGGATAGGGGAGCAATCAAGAGTTTCAGTTTTTACTACTTCTAGAAATATAATGAAAAATCTTCTCAAGAAACAACAACAACAGCAAAAAATAGAGAAACAAATCAGCAACTAAGAAATAGAGAAATCTGATGTGCCTCTCAGAGTGAAACTGGCCTTTTGAAAATGAAAAGCCATGAATTAAATGGTCAGTCAGTGGCAGGATTTTACAATTACTTTTTGGGCACTAGACCAGTAGGACTATTACTTCAAATGATTTTTATCATCCCACTAGCCCTGTTCCAACTTCCTGAAAAAAAGGATGGTACGTGAATTTTCATTTGATTGTTTGTGTGATAAAATTCAAATGACAAATGACACATTTCTCCGTTATAAGTTTGAACGAAGTCATGTTCAGTTGTCCTGTATTATTTCTTCCCTACCTTTTCTTTTTTCTAGGAACCTCTTCTATGAGGACAATAAAGACATTCACCACCGAAAAATGGCTGTTTAAAACACAATTTGATTAAAAACTTTCTCACATTTAATTTTAGATGGTCAAGTTCTAAACTTGTGATATTTATGTTTAATGTGCTAATCTAAACAAAAAATCAAACAAGCCTGGCATCAATCTAATGTTTGAAACCTGACGAATTGTTGATATATGGCTAGGGACTGTAAAAAACCGAGTATTGGACCTTTGAGGGCTTCATGAAAAAAAAAAAATTAACCCCTAGGGCTTTCAATTTTGTTGAAATTAGTGAAGTGTTTAACATTTAGCCAGATCAACCCAAAATCCATTCTTTCAAAAATATATAATCAATCTTTTGCGAAAAACTTTTTTGAACTCGCTAGCCACGAGTAGGGCTTGTAAATCATTAGCTCGGAGGACAAAATCTAAAGGCCCAACATTGCTCATATTTTGATTTTTCGAAAGCTTTCATGGTGCAAGTTGTTTACTTTTTTTGATCACTCCACTAATGGAATTTAACTAGCCCTACTGGCTAGCGAGTTCAAAAAGTTTTCGCAAAAGATTGATTATATATATTTGAAAGAATGGATTTTGGTTGATCGGCTAAATGTTAAACACTTCACTAATTTCAACAAATTGAAAGCCCTAGGGGTTAATTTTTTTTTTTTCATGAAGCCTTCAAAGGTCCAATATACTTCGGTTTTTACAGTCCCTAGCCATATATCAACAATTCGTCAGGTTTCAACAGTTAGGATGATGCCAGGCTTGTTGATTTTTGTTTAGATTAGCACATTAAACATAAATATCACAAGTTTAGAACTTGACCATCTAAATTAAATGTGAGAAAGTTTTAATCAAATTGTGTGTTTTAAACAGCCATTTTTCGTGTGATGTCTTTATTGTCCTCATAGAAGAGGTTCCATGAAAAAAGAAAGGTAGGGAAGAAATAATACAGGACAACTGAACATGACTTCGTTCAAACTTAACGAGAATGTGTCATTTGTCATTTGAATTTTATCACACAAACAATCAAATGAAAATTCACGTACCATCCTTTTTCAGGAAGTTGGACAGGTGTAGTGGATGATAAAATCATTTGAAGTAATAGTCCTACTGGTCTAGTGCCCAAAAAAGTAATGGTAAAATCCTGCCACTGACTGACCATTTAATTCATGGCTTTCATTTTCAAAAAGGCAAGTTTCACTCTGAGAGAGCACATCAGGATTTCTCTATTTTTTGCTGTTGTTGTTGTTCTTGAGAAGAATTTTTTTTTTCATTATATTTCTAGAAGTAGTAAAACATGAAACTCTTGATTGCTCCCCTATCCTGGATAAGGATGCCATAGTTTCATGGACAAAACTTGAATTTATTTCAAAAATAAGAAAGGTTTCATGTAAAATTGGCTTTCAGGTTTGTCATTCTTTAAAAAAAAATTTCAATCAACCATCCTAGTTATTTTAACTATTTCCTAGTTTACTGCCCTTTGAAATGAGCATGGTCCTTTTTTTAAACAACAACAAAAAATTTATGCAATTGCCTAAGGCCTAATTTGTCCATGTTGGTTAAAAAAAAAAAAGGAGATAAAATTAAAAAAAAATTAATGTCAACAGACAACAGAAAAAAATATACCCCCCCCCTAATTCATGTGATCAAAGCTGTCAGCTCATTAGGGTAAAGTTAGCAAAATTTCTGTGCACTGAGGAGTATTTTCAGTTAGAACTGATCTTTAGGATTCAACTTCCTTAAAAAAAAACACTGCTTAGAATTGACATCCTACATTTTTTCAAATGTAACATCCCATGTTCTACTCAGTAAAAAACAGTATTCAAACCTATTCAAATTTGGTACATAAATCAAACATAGGGAGAAGAATAAGTGCTGGACCGGGAATCGAACCCAACACCCCTGCATTACTAGTCAGGTGCTCTAACCACTGAGCTATCAGGCTGATATCCACGGTCACATATAATGTAACTACTACAATTCCTCCCTCCTTGAAGTGCTTTTGTCCTCGAAGACAACTACCCAGGTTCAACCCCTGGCAGGACTTTCACCTGCAATTCCAGGGTCACACTGGCCACCAATTTGTAATAGCAGAGTTCTTGAAATTTTTTTGGAAGTGTCAGACATTTGGACTGACACTATTAGAAATAGTGTCAGCCCAAACTACATTTTTGTCAGTCCGAAAAACAAAAATTACTTTTATTGAAGGTTTTGAATATTTTATTCAAAATAAACTAATTGTATTCAATCTCCTTTTCAACTACAGGTTCATAAATTCTCCTTTCATTTTCTTTGCACTCTTAGTCCTCATTTTCACTATCTAAGATTCCCACTATATAGCTCGTTCTTCACTTTTCTCTCTTATCTTCACTTCTCCTCCACCCCACTTCTGTCTCTAAATCTTTGTCTCTCCCTCTCAACTTCTCTCTCAACCTAAATTCTCTCTCAATCTAAACTTCTCTCTCATCTTCCTATTGTCTGTCATCATCCAATATTTATATTTATATTCCTCTTCCCTCTGCCAACCATTGTTATAATGTCGGATTATCCGATAAAAATAGTTTTCCGGTCAAACTGAAGTCACGGTCTACAAATCTACAGGTCCTTGAAGCCGGCGGTTTTTTTTTTCTCCTCATAGTTCTTTTACTATATGTTTCTTTCCGAATTTCCGTTTCATTGCTTTGCCGTGTTTTGCATAGTTTTGAAATTTTATGGGCCACATGGCAGCCATTTTAAGTTTGGTATAAAATGAAACTTCCGATCTCGATCTTTATCGGACATCGGGACCGACAACACAGTAAACTTGTATCGGACATTTACTATTTTTTCGCGATAATCCGACCATTTACCGACACTTTTTCAAGAACTCTGTATAATAGGAAGGGAGAGAATGAGAAAATAAGTGGCTGACCGGGAATCAAACCTGGTACCCCTGCAATTACTAGTTAGTGCTCTTAAACCATGCACTGAGCTATCCAGGCTGATATCCACGGTCCATATAGCCATAACTACTACAATAGTAAAGGTGGTTGTTGTGGTGAACAACAACACTTCACTTCCTTCCGGTGTGTGGAGAAGCACCACCCACCACTTTTGTCTGTCCGTCCAGAATGTTGCTTGTTTTCTAACAGTACTCGGTCCGACACAAAAGGACCAAAAGAAAAACAGAAAAAGAAGAGATTCCTCTTTTCACCACCTCAAATTCTACAATAAAATGCAAAAGACGTACGTGTAAACCTAACAATAAAGTAGAACTGTTCAATGAGTGTTGGATATTAAAGTCACAGATACGTATGGTGATACACACAATAGGAATGTTATACATGCCTAAAACTATGATATAAAATTCTTCATAAGAAGGCCTAAAACTTCATATCAAATTATATAAATTTTAACAGCACTTGTTCTATAGTTATGTGATTCTTTTATACGCATTACGTCCGGTAAAGAAGGCACTGCACTGTGATGTCATGTTTATGTAAATCGACTAATAGTGCCTTTGTTTACAGATTCCTTTGTTTGAGAATAACAGACTGAAACTACTCAATGGCATATATTTTTTCATTTTTTGATTAAAACTTCAGTTCTCTTTTCTAAAAGATAAAAGTAAATACAGAAACCAAATTAACACATTATATCACAAGTAGATTCACACAAATTACACAAGCAAGACGGGAAGCACAAAACGCTCGTGCCTTTACCCACGTTTTCACGCTTTAAACTCGTGTTTTAAGAAACTTATGATGAAAAATGTAACAAATCTTGAACCATAAAAATAAGATTGCTGGAAAAATCATACTTACATTCTTTTTCTATGATTTAATTTCTTCTTGTAAGAGTATGTTTGCACCCCAAATGCCTAACTCTTTAAATTATTCGAGACGAAAAAAAAAAACATGCAAAAGGATTGTGGGTAATGTATGGATAATATCATTTCATTTTAAAATATTTTTTTAAAAGTAGTTAAGAGGTGTGAAAAGAAATAATAAATGTATGTGCATATCTTATCTATTATATTCTATATTTATTTTTTGAGATTATTATTAAAAAGTCAATATACCGAAAAAAAACATTCGGCCAACCGGGAATACCTCATAGTTCCGGAATCAGCCGAGTTGGCCGAAAGTTTTTCAAAGGTGCGACAAATCGTGTATACAAACATAAACTAGTTTGTTTCAAAACTGAAATTCCTTATTGAAAATAATTGATATCTTCTCTCTCTCTCTCTCTCTACAGCATCACACTGTTAGCTAGAATTAACAGAAATTTTACTAAAATTGATCATGGTCATAATTAACTCATTAAACCAAATTATTAATTAAGTAACACTCTTCGTTGGTAGCAAATATTTCCTATGTGCTATTTTATATTTTAATATATTGCTAAACTTTTGCAACTTCTAAAATTCACCAATTTGCAAATACGTACATTATGAGCTACCATTAGCTATTTTTCAAAACTGTTTACAGTTTACATTTGATTCATAAAATTAAACATAATTCGAAATTCAATCAAGAAACCATACACGCATTAAATTATTTCATAATTCGATCATTTCCGTATTTCATTACAATATATTTGTAGTTTAATACGTTATGGTGTACTTTACGTTCCTTGAATAATTCATTTTAATATCACCAGCTATTGTGAGCCATCTCATTTCCTATCATACAAATTATATTTTTAAATGAAGATGTACGTCAGCAATGCGGGTCTCCTTCCATCTCGAGACGATGCTGCACCAGGTAAGTTGTATTTGGTTAATGCGCTCTCTGTGAGAATCTTGATAGGGAAGTGGGAGTGCAGCTAGACTAATTCTTCTTCAGGTTATGTCAGTTCAGTTCTGTTCAGCTTGCCTTCCGCTCTGCAATGCAGATCTCCAGGAGTCCCAGGATCCTGCGAGGCTTTCCCATGACCAAGTGCGATCCAGCACTTTATTTCCCTTTTGCAGGTGTCTGTTTTGAAGAGCAGTCGGGCGGCTTGGGTCTGGAACCTGGGGCCTCCGAGAGCTCCCCATACAGCAGATCTTTCGGTTATCCGGCCATCCTCCATTCCGGAGATGTGTGTTCCGCTGTCAAGGTTGCTGATTGTCCATACCCTCTTGTGAGCTTGGACACCACTGCTGAAGCTTTGACGATCCTGGAGTTGATCTTCAGGCTCAAGGGAGAGATTATGCACTCATAGTGGACCCTGATACATGCTCAGACGGGAGTCAGTTCTCTGCCCCATCACTAATTTAATTCATTCTTCTTTTGTGCTAATCGTAAAACCAAAATTAGCACATGCAAGAGCCAGGCGGTTAATTAGACTCTGGAGTGCTTTCCTCTGTGTACGTGTGTTGGTGTTGCTATAGCAGCATCGCTGGCAAAAGAGGGTCTCACCTGACGGTGACATGCTTCTTAGTCGCCAAGTTTGTACAGTCTAGTACTGTCAGGTGGCATGTGCAGGTAGACTTCATCCTTTGAGGGCCTGTGGTCAGAAGCATGGAGAAAAAGATCATGTAGTAGTTACGGCTATTATATGGACCCGTGGATATCGGGCCTGGATAGCTCAGTGGTTAGAGCACCTGACTAGTAATGTAGGGGTCCCAGGTTCGATTCCGGCCAGCCACCTTATTTTCTCATTCTCTCCTTCCTGTTCAAATACCGAAGAGGGTTGGAGTACACAGCCTGGAGGTTATGAAAGTGTGACTGTCGCTGTTGATGGGGAACAGGTCTGATGTTGACCCATTGTAACTCGTGCTGCTGTAGCACGTCAGTGTTGAACGGACATGATTGATGGAGAGCAGCCTCGGGGACAGCTTTCAGGAGTTGGAGGTGCCCACTTCACATGAAGAGGTCATAAACACCTTTGTTACCGTATATACTCGCCTATAAGTCGGATTTTTGGGAAGTGAAAATTTTGGTCCAAAAGTCTATGTCTGACTTATAGGCGAGTCTTGGGGAGATCAATTATTTTTGTAGGCGGCGAAATGTACCGATTTTTAAAACAAACTCCGACAATTATCACGATCATGCACGTCCAGACAAATTAGTCTGGACATAGAAATATAAAAAACATCATTGAACACAGAGTAAATAATAACAGAATTAGACAGGTGTTATTGTTTTTGGAGAAGAATAACATAAATCACGGCACATACTTCTCAAAATATTTTTTTTGAAATAGGGACAAAAATCAATGTGATTTTGACTTGAAATTGTCAACCAAATCTGGCAAAAAGTTGTACCGACTTTATAGCGGGTCAATGACCAAAATCCTTCAAAATAATCTCAAAAAACACACATCCGACTTATAGGCAAACCGACTTATAGGCGAGTATATACGGATATATCTATAAAGGCAAGGAAAACCAGCTTGTTTTGCTCTTGGTACTTCTCTTGCAGCTGTCTTATCATCATTCAATCATCATCAGTCATCGTATTTTGATTATAGCTGCAGGTATTGGGCAATGCCACATCCAGTGGACCCCCCTCCAGGTAGCTGGCTTGCTGCCATATGCATGGCTGATCTCACACCAGATCTCCAGGTGTTTCTGTCATGAGGGTCGGTTTGTGAGAGTTTTCCAGTCTTTCCGATCCCTCTCTGTCACCTGCTTCCCATGTCATCTTGGGTCTCCGTGTTCCACGACTTCCAGTACTGCATGGACCCATGCTGTCTTGATAGCTCCGCTTGACCGTTCCACGTGGCCATACCACGGAGTCTTCTCTCCTTCAGAATGAGGTCCAAGTCTCAAGGCAAAGACGGGCCGTCATCTCTC
>CAJDSM010017316.1:4370-17172 GCA_903981925.1 Ostrea lurida | reverse complement strand
CATTCAACTACCCAGGGCGAAAACAATATGGACATTAAATGTTTGGAAGCTTAACAACACATTTACTTGAAACCAACACATATCCGAATTACAGATCATACCCACTACCATAACATATATACACACTGTGTACTTTTCAATGATAACCCCTCCTCCAAGGCTGTAGTTGCAAATTCATTGCCCATGTACGTAAAAAATTAATGTCGATACACACAATATGATGTTATGCAATTGATACGATAACATTTCCCGATCGATTGTTCAATTTACAGATATCCCTTTAAAACCAAGCAACAAACATTCAGTCCCATTCACTTTAGCTTAATAAATAATACATGGCAGTTTTTAAACAAAGCATAATTTTTGTTTCATAACACATATATTTTTTTCTTTGATACACATTTCTAAGTTTCAGATTCAAAAGTCTCCCATTTTGTTTGAATCCATTATAGACAAACTATCTTGAAATTCTTCCTTCTGAATGGTGGGTCTCTCCAGGTAAATGTTTTCAGTTCAGTATTACGACTTATCGAACAAAGATCTTTTGAGCTTTTTCACGTCAATGCACAAATGTTATAGCATTATAGTCTAGAGTGCACAAATAGGCTATACACAACAAAGATGCTGACAACATCCAAGATGGAAAGATTCCTGATCCTTGCATCCTCCTCAGCATTTTATTGTCATTCTTTAGTCCTCTTCATCACTTTCCTCCTCAGCTTGCTCCAGCCATGTTAACCACTGGTTCACCTACAAATACATCAATTTATGTGAAAAGAGAACTAGAAAACTGACAGTCAACAAGGCCCCACTAAATACTGACAGAGAACTAGAAAACAAGGTCCCACTAAATACTGACAGAGAACTAGAAAACAAGGTCCCACTAAATACTGACAGAAAACTAGAAAACAAGGCCCCACTAAATCTGACAGAGAACTAAAAAACAAGGCCCCACTAAATACTGACAGAGAACTAGAAAACAAGGTCCCACTAAATACTGACAGAGAAACTAGAAACAAGGCCCCACTAAATACTGACAGGAACTAGAAAACAAGGCCCACTAAATACTGACAGAGAACTAGAAACAAGGTCCCACAAATACCGACAGAGAACTAGAGAACAAGCCCACTAAATACTGACAGGGAACTAGAAAACAAGGCCCCACTAAATACTGACAGAAAAACTAGAAAACAAGGTCCACTAAATACAACAGAGACTAGAAAAAAAAGGTCCACTAAATACTGACAGAGAACTAGAGAACAAGGCCCCACTGTGCAGTTGGGACTTGTGCTTTTCACGTGATGTGACTCAAAATTTATGGAATGGTGTGTCTTCTTAACATGGTGCAAAATATGGCTGTGTCTTTGAAGCTTCTGGAGATACTGAATCCCATGACAATGTTATAATCATTGATTCTCAAAGCATTGCCACAGGGCCCTGATAACAAATCTGGTTTTCTTGGTGTGTGTTGTGTGTTGCTTGCATCTTCAACCCATCTCACAAGATTGCAAATTCAATAAGAACTCAGTTATCAAATTTTTTTCTCTAATGCTCATGCCAACCCATCACATAATACCTCATGAATAATCCAAACTACCCATTTCATATACATTTTCTTTTTGTAAGTACCCCAAAATCAGACTATTTCCTTATATGTATAATTTCCCTGCAGAATACTAAAATGCACTCTGTCTGTGATAAGTATTTAATATTTGTATGCACCCTGTCTGAGATTAGTATTCAATATCTGTGCACGTCCATTAGATTGCTTAATGGAGAGAATGAGAGTACCTGAAACAACGCCTTTCCCTTCCCAGGGTACTAGAGAATGAGAGTACCTGAAACAACGTCTTCTCTTCCCAGGGTACTAGAGAATGACAGTACCTGAAACAACGCCTTTCCTTCCCAGGTACTAGAGAATGGAGATACCTGAAACAACGTCTTCTCCTTCCCAGAGTACTAGAGAATGACAGTACCTGAAACAACGCCTTTACCTTCCCAGGGTTCTAGAGAATACAATGCCTTTCCCTTCCCAGGGTACTAGAGAATGACAGTACCTGAAACAAACGCCTTTCCCTTCCAGGGTACTAAGAGAATGACAGTACCTGAAACAACGCCTTTACCTTCCCAGGGTTCTAGAGAATATCAATGCCTTTCCCTTCCCAGGGTACTAGAGAATGACAGTACCTGAAACAATGCCTTTCCCTTCCCAGGATACTGGTCATTGACCTCCTCCTTCCACTTCAGAAACGATTCTTCTTCCACAACTTCCATGTCATACAGATTCATGAAGAAACGTAGCAGCATACCTGTTAAAAGCATAAGAAGAGGACTTAGTAATAATCAGTACAAGAGTACTTAGTAATATGAACAGAAAACTAAAATATCTACTTAAAGCATAAAAATCAGTACATATTTTGTGAAGTCGAGTGAACAGTATGTCAACACAGGTATAAAACTCCTAATTCATTGTTTTCTATAAGAGATTCTGTTTTCATTGTCTGTTACCTTTAGGGAATCCATGAGAGTAACAATAGACTTGAGCTGCATACAGAGCGGCAATCTGCAGATCAACATGTTCATGTAGGAACATCTGTAAAACTCCCTGAAAATGGAAGGATGTTTTAAAAAACATTCAATATAAAATGAAGAGAGTTTAGTACGATGCAATGAATTTGTTACACTGTTAATCTTTAGCACCTGGTAGATAAGAACTCACTATGGAAGAAATTTTGTATATTGCTGGACTAAACTAACTTGGTAGGACGAAGTACCCCTTTTATAGAGATAATTTTACTCTAGTTATAACAGGCTATAGAGAAACACAAGATTTCTCCCAAATCCTGCAATGTGGATGCATGTGAGAGAGGGTGTGAAAATTGGTATGCAAAAAAAAAAAAAAACCCACAATTTATATATTTATTTTTCTTTGTTTATTCATGTTTTGTAGTGAGTGGAAAAAAAAAAAAAAAAATTAATAAGATAATAGTACCATATTTTCAAATGCTTTAAATATGAAAAAGTTTTATATGCTATTTAAATAAGCCTAAACCTTCCAACTGATAAAATATATCCTAATAGTATCTTATATCACTTAATGATTTAACAGAGGTAAATAAACATGTATTTTTTGCACAAGTGTTTTTCTATTGTCCATGTATAGGCAATAGAAAGACAACTCAGTGTAAAGTTATCCCTTTTCTAAAACTCTAAATCTGTTTTTACTTGTAAAGGTCCCACAGATGAGTTCAAATTGCTTTGCCCTACCTCATCACTTAGATTCTAGGATACCATTCATAAATCTGAGCCTTTTTATCAAAAAGCAAGCTAGTTTTGGTTTTACGGTCCTGGTGACTGATTCAAATAATATACCTTCATTTTCTCCAAATTTTGTTTTTCTTTGTCAGCCAATGTCTTTTCCGGGGCAACTGTGATGTCTACATCATCTCCCAATGTTGAATCTTGGGTGACATACTTCATCAAACTGAAAGATTCAACAACTAATCACTACATGTAAATATAATTGTTCTAGTTCATTATATACAGTTGAACTTCAAATCTTGAACTCTGATATCTCGAATACCATGGTTATGTTGAACTGATTTGGAGGTCCCAACCACCTATTTTCTTAGTATTTTTACCTTTGATATCTCAAATTCACGGATATCTCTAACCTTTTTCTTGGTCCCATCGAGTTTGAGATAACGAGGTTCGACTGTATTTTGTGCTATGACAGTACTCTTCAAATTGCAATGTTCTTACTCTTTGAAAACAAATCCAGCACACCGTACCTTGTAGTAAGTACGTTCAGAAATCCAGTGGTGTAATGGAGGTCGGTGTTGACGTGCTCCTTTATCCACTTGAACAGTCCCGTTGCACTCGGATCGGTTTGCATCTCTTTCCACAGCTCTGCCTGGACTCTCAGGAGGGGAAACAGGAAGCTCAGGCCTCGATCCTCCAGGATCTCCATCATGCGCTCTTTCTTTTGGTCAATTTCTACAAATTCACTTCAACGTTAAATACTTACTTTCTGACATCAATCATGCTACTAATATGCAACAGTGTGCAAATAAATTACATGCTACGAAAATTTAAGAGCATTTTAGAATTGAAATTTCCTATACCTCTCTGTGCTTGTCAGTCTACAATGTGGAACAGTCATTCTGCTTACTTCAACAGAATTGGTCAGATTGCACCATCAATGAGATTGTGCCGTGTGGTATTATGTCAATGACAGTTGTTATCAGATAATTCACAACATATTTAAAGTTTTTCAAAGCAAATTCATGTTGAAAATGTATACATACTAAATTGTCCCTTAATTATCATCAACTATAAGCCACACAGAGCAAAAGCATCTGGACTTTGAAAATCTCAAACAGTAAAAGTAGGTGCTTTAACCACTATTGTGCATAGTACACAAATATATCATATTTTTCTATGTTACATCTACCTGGCAACATTTTGATTAAATCCAGTTTACTCTCGTTGAACAAATTGGTGAGCCAGTCTTTGCTCTTGATTTTGTGCATCTGTTGCAGTGAGATCAAAAAGAGGGGGTAGTGGGCTCCATTTTCCAATGGCTCTGCCAGATCATTCAGTGTCACAATCTGACCTGTGACACTTCTGGCTGCAAACGTAGACACGTAAGACCGAATCAAGGGGAACTCCGTCTCCATTTCCCCCATATGTTCAAACACCGTCTGAAGAGCCTGCCCGAAAGAGAATACAATCATTTTAAATCTCTCATCAAGTACATTCATGTGTCCATAGACCTTCAATCTTATTCACATAATGAATAATAATTTCAGGGTACAAGTACATTAAGAAATTTATTTCATCTTTAGAATGTGTGTACATGCCACAATGTACCAATGCTGTTTTTTTATCCAATTAAAACTATCAAAGTGGACAAATGGTTACCTCCATGAACTGGTCTGATGTGATGAGACCGTCTGCTTTGATTGCTGAGATCAACAGCATCATCTTCTCCCGGTCATCATCAGATTTCTCTACCGTAACTTTCATCATCTTTGTCAACAGCTCAGGTATGTACCTAAAATATAACAATCAAAATGTAGATCATTCAACTGCGAAAGACTAGAGCGGGAGGTATTCCAGCCAGATGCATATGTAACAAGGCATAGATCACCACTGCAAGATTAGAGTAGCTAAATTCACCATATTATCATCGACAATTCATTACACCTTGACTGACTTCTGACTTACTTTTTTGGAGCATACATTTCTTTGAAAGCTGTTAGGGCTTCATTGGTTTCATTGCTAGTCAAGTAGTCTGTCAGTAAATTTTCCTGCAGATAGAAATAAAAAGTAACATATATATGTGTGTGTTAGTGAAATGACATTGATAATCCAAATCAAATTCTAAAATATTCTAGGTTTTTTCTCGTACTTTGAAACATACAATTAAATCAAAGTGCAGGTGTCAAGAGTTTCTTACTCCTTAGGACATATTCAGACTCTCACCACAATTTTATGCGCTTCATCCTTGCTGGGTGTAAATCTCTTGTTTGACTTTGGTTTCTCTTTACTTTCCATCTGCTTAATTGTTATCTGAGGCTGAAAAGCAAAATAATTCATATTAAATATTGTGTATTCCATTTGTCAAAATCATTAATGGTCTGATTTACAAAGAGAATTTCAGTATACCTGTTTGTTGAGTAAAGGTTTCGGTGGATCTGGTCCCACAGTCATTCTCATCGAACCAGCAGGAGGCATTGTGGAATGTGTTGACCTTGGCAAATTACTAGGTGAATTTGGTTTGAATACATTGAAATTCTTAGCTGGTCTCAGACTGATTTCTTCATTAGGAGGTACTATGACAACAGCTGTTCCATTCATTGCCCCTGGAGGAGCAGACTGTGATTGTTGCTGTTGTGCCAATTTGACAAACCTTGGTGGCAGATCCCTAGGTGCATTATCTGAAACAGCCAATTTCATGTGAACATTTTTTAAGGTGCTGTATTATAGTTCTGGGTATTTTCCACAAATTTGTTACTGCTGTGATTCTGACGAAAACTTGTCTATATATAGGTTAGTACCCCATTAATCAAATTTGCAAAAATGTTAAAGCAGGTCCCACAAAAAGAAAACTCAATGTAGCCATCAATAAAACGTTTCAAAAAAGAGCTAGAAATCTTAGGTGAGCTGTAAAATGTTCATTATTCTATGCACACAAGCCTTTGTACATGTATATCTTTGCCATAATTCACTGAATATTTAAAAATCACCTGTTAAAAAAGCCTCCCTCATCTTATTCACAATGAAAAAAAGGGAAACCAAATGCATTCCCCCTTCATCAAATATTAGTAAATGTGGCCCAAGAACCAGATAATTTTATGGGGGCCTAATTCAACTTTAATACAGTAATTACTTTGTGAAAGAAATAACTATTCATATGGACAGTTATATTTTCTACTTAAATTCATCATCTGAAGTTGCTGAAAAACCATTTCATTAAAAAATTCTACACACTTACTGCTAGGGGGCTGAAATTGCTGCTGATTTTGTGGGGAGTGTCGCCCCAGGGTGGGACTTCCCCCGTTCTGTCGCCGCTGTATCCCCGCCTCCGGACGCTGATTGGTGAATTTATTGAATCCCTGCCCCTGCTGCTGATGCATCATTCTCTGTTTACCCCCCATGTAACCGGGCATGTCATTAATCACGCCCGGTCCTGTCCCTATTGAACCTAAAACACAAAATTACCAGTCACTTTTACTTCATGAAACAACCACAAATATCTGCTATCATTAACAGATAGTGAAGGTTTCACCAACTCTATGATCATGCATCATCTGCCTCGTGAAGTAAAGTATGTTTCTGGGTCTTCCCACAAAAACGCATCACCTGTTTCTGATACCTACCCATCATCATGCCTGGACCTGACATTCCAAATAAATCTCCCATGTTCCCTTGTTGTCCAGACATCCAGCCCTGCATATTTCCATTCATCTGCCTGCCTCCATACATCCGATTCTGTTGTGGCATTTGGTAATATTCACCATCCTCCTTTTTCAGGAAAAGAAATTACATATTAACTAACAGGTTCACATAAGTCTTTTGTTATAAAAATGACAAATATGGAACTGATATCATTGATTCTCTTCATAATTCATCCAATTTCAGAGGACAATTTCCGACTCTGTATTTTGGTGGTTTTTTTTTAAGGGGGTGGGGGTGTTATTATCAAAAGCTGCCTTACATGTCTTGAGTGCCTAACATCACCAGCTTCCTTTCTGATTTCCGTAATAGTTCTTGGTCCAGTATCTCTGTTAATATGGCGAGGTTTCCACTAAAAGAGCAAAAAAAAAAAATAAATAAAAATCTTTGTATGTTGACTGTTGGAAATGTTTTAATTCAAGCCATAGATATATAATATTTAGCATTTTCTCAAATGAAGAGTTATTGCATGTAAAAAATAAAGGTGATATTTTTTAATAACTGAAAGACACATGTCAATTTCCAAGACTATCTTTATAAGGGAAATTGGCATCTATATATTATCAGGAATAAAATAGTTACAAATTTTAAAAGTTTCAGCAATATCTGAAACAACCATGTTCTGTAATTGGAAGAATGAATCACAACAAGTTTAAAACATCAGAGTATCAATGAGAGCTACAAATCGATTCACCCCATTCAAGATAACTGTTAAATTTAACAGACGTTCACTTACACTTTTCTTTCTGAGTTCTTCCACATCTTGAAGCATGAATCGAATTCTGGAGGGCAGTTCTTCTTTGTTAGCGAATGACTTCATTCGTGCAAAATATTGATCCATCCAGGACTGTCAAAAGGCATCATTTAAAATTGATATGAACTTGAATTCATAACAATAAAAAAAAATCCAAATTACTGATTGGTTGTTGAACAGCCACCCCTAAACCATTTTCAAAGTATTTGTTTTATAGTCTTCTCAATTTCTTTTGATATTTCATTATAAATCAGCATGGAAAAATGCTGATGAAAATATTTGTAACAAAATTACCTTAGCCTTGTTAGTGTCAAGACGTCGTCCCACGGTGCGCATTAAGTAGCAGAGACATTCAAGGTCTTCAGCCATATCTCCAATATGGATGTTCTTTTTCTTCTCCAAAAGCTGTTTAATGCATTTATGTAAAATGCCTTCATGAAGCATTTCCAATTTTCCAAGTTCTCCTGCAATATATATTTTAAAATGTGAAAATTACATAAGTAATTTTTGGTGTTTTGTAAAAACCAGAGGCCCACAAGCCTTATTGATCACCTGCGTTCACAAAGGGCCATCAAATCTACAATAATGTTCCTGTTCTGCATATGTACAAAGTAAGCTAAGTTCTAATTAAAACACAACAGATGCAATAATGTAGCCCTCTCCTTTTTTTTTTTTTTTAAATTTTGGGAGAGGGCTAATGGTGCAAATGTGGCAGTGATTCACTGAATTAGCATTTGCTTTTATTACTTCTAATTGATAGATGATGTGATATTAACACCCAATCTTCAAAGCGTTGCTACTTTTCTCTGTTCCGATTATCGCAGCCCAAAATAACTGTGAGCTCAGGTTACAGTTGTGTGATCATGAACATATTTACAGAGATAGATAATAAATCATTTCATACCAATGAATTTGATGTTACCAAGCATTTTCTGCTTGGCAATATGGTATTGTTCGGCTTCATCTGATGTGAGGGGGCTGTCTCGACGGTCATAAACTGTTCAAATAAAAGAGAATAAACATGATACATGTACATACAAATACTATCCACATCTATTTGTACATTTTAAAAGTCAACATTGCCCTGTACTAAGGTATTATTCACAATCGTCAGTTACAAAATCCATTGATTTCAATGTAACGGTGATTACTTAATAGTTAATACGAAAGAATTGCACAAATACCAGTTACACGCAGTCATTAGATACTGGCAATTAATATGCAATATATATGAAAAAGGTTGTAAAGAGGACAATCTGTAAGTCAACACAATAAAAATCTTTAGCTCTGGGATACAACTTTTATTCTGTGGCTAATTTTTATGACTGGGGAGCTACAAAACTGCAGCTAAGGTATCAATCACATCATTTTTTTTCACAAAACATTATAGAAAGATACTTCAAACTTTCCGACATTTTACTATATGATTATAATACCTTCTGTAGCCTTGGATCTGTTCTCGAATTCATCCTGGCACTTGTTTAAAAGAAGTCGTCTAAAGGTCTGCAAAAAAAAATAAATAAAAAAATAAAAAATTATGCAAAATAACAGAATTATCACTTTCCAATTTTCACACAATATGCATGTATAATGATGAAATTTGATAACTCAACGTACAGTGATGTTTGATGAGGTTGGTTCAAAGTTTGGTGCGTCTTCACATAGTTGATGGCATAACTGTGCGTACATAGAACTATACTTCGGCTCATCAAGGGCTTTTTCAAATATCTATAAAACATCAGATAGAATGCACAAATATTATAGGGAGTCATATGTCCTTCACACCAGGCACATTTTAATGTTTAAAAAATATTACAAGGGGCTCCTGGGCCACGTTGCTCATCCGAGTCACTTTGCTCCTGATGATTTTCAATTGTTGTGATTTTTCAAAGATTTGCAATTTTTTTTCTCCCAATCTTTATTCCTGTGAAAATTCTTGACCCTAATTTGTGGCCCTAACCTAGTCCCAAATGATCATAATGATTATATAACCAAACATGAATTCTCACATAGTGATGCTTCAACACCAATATAAGATGACCTTGCTGTTCTAAAGGTCAAAGTCACAAGACCATAGACCAAGGTATAAAATAAAATGCCTTGCCAGAAGAAATCCAAAATGGTCAAATTTCAAGGTCATTTCACACAATATCAAAAATCAATATTGCAAAATTTGCATGTAAACCCAGTGGTCTCAAGAAAGATTTTAAAAAATATTTTTTTCTATATATCCTGATGTGATTAGAAGCATATGTCCAACAAAATCTCAATATTTTTATTTCACTTAGAATGCATTGAAATCGTAAGATTATGATAATATTGAAATAATTATTTGTTACCGATGTGCTTTTTTACTGTTATTCTTAGTCCAACTAGTAAAATATTGTTTGTTGAATTCTTGTCCAGGATGATAAAAATTCAATTTGGCCCGCCTTATTCATATGACCCCTAGTTTGAACTCGTTTGGAAAGCTATTTGCACGTCCACACGCAGTTACCAAGGGCCTCAATGACAAAAAATTCTCAAAATGACTAACAGCACAATGAAAATTCTAGTTTCAAGTACATATAAACTAGGAAGTTAAAAAATAATAATACAGCAGTTCATAGAATATATCTAAGTAATAGAATGTGTATTTTTCTTCAACTGTTAACCTTGCTGTGCCTACAGCATTATGACGTCGTCTTCTGACATTGTCGACAGTTATCGGAAACGTCATCAGAATCTTGGATATTCGTATAATTAGTCTGATTCTCTGGGCAGACAAACTTCACGAAAACGACAATTGTATCATTTTATTTTTACAATTTACCATTTTTTACTCCTTTTTAATCTTTTTAACTCAATACGCATTAATTTCTGCTGATGCAGATAATATGCCTTTAAACTTAGGTCCCCTTCAGAACACAAGGACTGATTGTATAAACTTTGATTGAAAATGGTCCAGTGGTTATGGAGAAGATGAAAATGTAAAAAGTTTATAAAGACAGACAGAAGCACAAGAGATGGATGAACAGACAGACATAAAGGTGATCAGAAATCATACTAAACCATAATCAGCTTTCGGCTCAGAAGAGCTAAAACTTGTTAACATGATATCAACAACGCTGTAACAAAGTTCTGATGATATATTGTGTTGTTATATTCTACCTACCAACAAAATAATTCCTCTGAGGATCACTTGGGATTCGATTCCTACATTGAGAAGTTCTAAACTTAGTTTGTCAAATTTTTCCGGCGTAAGTTTATTAAGTATTCTGAAAAGAGAACAGAATGGAGTAAGTTCATTGTGATAATGTTCACATAATCATTAAACAAAATTGAAACTAGAAAACTGACTCTGTAACAAGTGGCCCCGCCACGAACTCATGTAATGGTGCTAATGACATAGAGGAATGACATAGTCGTTGACAAACATAAGTGATTATGTTCTTTTCCCAAAACTGCATTCCTGTGAGGTCCCAGCAAGAAACCAACATCAAATATGTGGATGCTTCCTGAAATTGGATACGAAGTTTATTGTTTGGTAAGAAATTGTTGTTGGTGGCGGGGGGGGGGAGGAGCGACGCATCCCCCCCGCTGTTTTGCTTCGTCACTCAGAAATGTTGGCAATTGTGTGTTAGCACATTTAAGTCAATTTATCTTGATTGTGATTATCAATCTATCATTTCTCAAACCATACTAAACCATGAACAATGAAACTCTTATAATTTTATTACTGTTGAAATTAAAAAAAATTATTAAGTTTTTCTACTGGTGAGCAGTAGCCATCCTCATAAGTCTGAAATTCCGATATTAAATCGCTGTAGTAGCAATGATTACACAACTAAAAGACTTTTACCACTTATTACAATCTTATAAATCTTATATAAGCCATTTACAATATTAGTAATAAATTGACATTCAACAACTTGTGTGTATTTTCAACTCAAATGACCATCAGAAAACAAGGAGCTATATTGGTATGTGCAGTCATTCATAAAATGAGAGATATGAACAGATAGTTAAACACCTAATCAATAGCCAGGGAATCTTGGACAAACATGGCAGTCTAGCTACCCCTCTCATACTATCAATTCATTAACAGTGCACTTCATGGTTTCTGTGCAGGCAATTACCAGTTCTGTACACAGTGACAAGTTACTTAAGCACTAAGATCAATGATTTTCTAGTTTTACTGCTGTCTAACTACATGTCTGCAAATTCACCCCCCACCCCCTTTTTTATTTACTTTTTTGCACTGAGGCCAGAAATTAGAACCATGAGGAATGAAAGTTTGTTATCTGGCTTCAGCAAAATAAGAACAAAACACTCACCCCCTGACTCGTCGAAAGGTAAAATCAGTGCGTTCATCATTGTTAGGAGCATCTCTTCTGAGGGTGCTGGGAGGAACCCATCTCGAAACTGAAAGTGCCGAAGCACCCGGGCTAGAAAATTGGGGTGGTTTTTCGTCCCTAAAATGATGACAAGTTATTGATCATTCCTTCAAAACCATTCACACAATTTCCCTTCAAGAAAAGCTAATTAATATTCCATCAGGGTTCAAAATAAGTGGAAATACTCGTACCATAAATATACTTTAGTGAGTGCATTGCGTTATATGCTCGAAATTTTTAGCGACTTCATCTACCGACTATTCCGGATTTCTGTTGTCAGTCAGTTCTGGTTTGAATCATTATCTTCCTAAATTTCCTATCGCAAAAGCGCTTAAAATGATCACGCAATGTTTAACAAAAATCTAGTCACATTGGTGCAGAGTTGTCGAAAACTGTCCGTGTTTTGATAAAAAAAAATCCACTGGACTGACAACTTGCTAGAAAACGTTGGTCCAAATGAATTATCAAAAATATCGGACGTGATCGTATTATTTTAGAACTTGGAATCGGGATGCACAGGTGAAGGTCACTTAAAAAAAATGGCCGTGTGTTAAAGGTCACTTATGAAGACTTGTCGTGGTAATGTTCCTTTTGCAACCGTGAGGTCGTGATTTCCATTTTCGAGCTCAACTTCTACCTTAGCTGTGTCACATACACCATATTCCTCGTCAAACATTCGGCAATTGTTGATATGCGAGTCAAAGTTCTTTTA
>CAJDSM010017313.1:15000-35358 GCA_903981925.1 Ostrea lurida | reverse complement strand
ATTGAAAGTATTCAAAATAGAAAGGTGGTTTTGAAGAAATTCATGTTTGGTCAGATTGCTTGGAGTATAAGTAGGATTCCCAGATGTTGAAGTAAACCCTAGTTTGTTTAAAAGACAAGTATAATAGTAACTTTTACAAACAAAGACAATGTTGTTATCAGCTGGAACTAGTACAAATTTTCATGTAGTCTATGTAACTCATTTACCACTTCTGGTTTCTTAAAGACAGAAGGATAAATAGTGCGCAATTTTCCCGCTAAATGGTTAATACGGAATTTAATAAAAGACAAAGGGATCTTTAAATAAACGTATGTTGGGTCATAGATTTGAAATTTAAAAGGAGGCCGCCAACTTCTTTATAAACATTTAACCCCCCCCCCCCGACCGTGGACATAATTGTGAAAATTATGATTGTGTATAATGATTGGTAGTGTACTTACTGGAACCAGCGATGAATCTTTGTTTGTAAGGATTCTTATGTAATTTTGGAATCCAGTAAAGGTATTGTAATTCAAATTGATCCTGATTCTTTGGAATATCATAAGCATTGTTAAGCCGATTTTCATACACTGATTTGACTACGGACTGTTCCGTTCACCTAATCAAGACTATGGGCTCACGGCGGGTGTGACCGGTCAACAGGGGATGCTTACTCCTCCTAGGCACCTGATCCCACCTCTGGTGTGTCCAGGGGTCCGTGATTGCCCAACTCGTGTTTTTGTATTATATTTAGGACTTACGAGATTGATCACTGTTCGTTATCTTTGCCTTTACATCTATAAAGATGAAACGGAAAACAAAACATGTTCGTGGGGACGTAAATTCGTGGGTAAGAGTGACCCACGAAATCCACGAACATTGGTCCCCCACGAAGAATGATGATTCCACAGTATCCACATGAACATTATAACAATGATATATAGCATTTTGGGTGAAAATAACACAATAGTGTTCAGACAGGACAAATCTTAAAATGATAGGACTTCTCTCTTGAGAAAAAAATTATGAACTTTATTCCATGATTTCCTTGTCACTATTTAAATTAGCCCTCTCCTAAGAGAAAAGTAAACGTTGAGTATACAAAGGATATTGTTTCCATCATTCTTACATGAATTAATGCCTGCATCATTTTTCAGTAACATTGGTACCGTGTTGCTCTGTCCATTATGACAAGCTGTCTTTAGAGAAGTGACTTTAAATTGATACCCGCGGCATTCTTCAGCATCAGCGGTACAGTCCTGGCATGTTCATTATCAGAAGCCACGTATAGATAATTAAATTCATTCATCATACATGGATTGACAACAGTGCTATTATTCAACATTTTAGTCCTGTCATGTCCATTATGAAAAAAATACACTTAGAGGACCGAATCCGTTCTCCTCGCTTAAATTGATATCAACACCATTGTTAACTAATATATGTACCATATTGTCACGTCCATTTTGACAAGCTATAGATAAGGACTGGCACCATAATTCATACATAAACTGATATCGACGTCATCGTTACGTAATGATGCGGTAATGTCCATTCTACGAAACTATATATAGAGGTCTGTTTCCATTCTTATTACATCAATTGATATCGACGCCATTTTTCAATAACATTTGTACCGCGCTGTCATATCCATTCTTAGAAGCTGTATCTAAAGGACTGACTCCATTCTTTTATATAAACAGACATCGGCGCCACTGTTGAGCAAAACTTCTATCGTACTTTCATGTCCATTTTGACAAGCTATAAATAGAGGACTGGCTCCATCATTCATGCATAAATTTATACCGGCACCATTATTCAACAGCAGTTGTACGATGCTGTCATGTCCGTTTTGGCTAGCTATATAGAGAGGACTAGCTCCATCATTCTTACATGAATTAATATTGGCGCCATTGTTCAGTAACAGTTGTACCAAGCTGCTATGTCCCTTATGACAAACTGTCATTAGAGGACTGGTTCCATTGGTTTTACATAAATTTATATCGGCGCCCTCATTCAGTAACAAATGTACCGTGTAATAATGTCCGTTATGAGAAGCTATAAAAAGAGGGCTTCCTCCACCTTCTACACATAAATTGATATCAGCACCATGGTTCAGTAACAGTTGTACTATGTTGACATGTCCGTTTTGGCTAGCTATGTAGAGAGGACTAGCTCCACCTTCTATACATAAATTAATATCGGCACCATGATTCAGTAACAGTTGTACAAGCCTGACATTTCCAATTTGAGAAGCTATAAAAAGAGGACTGGCTCCATCATTCATACAAAAGTTTATATCAGCACCATTATTCAAAAGCAGTTGTACCGTGTTGCTATGACCATTTTGACAAGCTATATATAGAGGACTGAATTCATTTTTGTAATTTAATTTGGTATCGGCGCCTCTGTTCACTAAAAGTTGTACTGTGCTGTCATATCCATTTTGACAAGCCATATATAGAGGGCTGGCTCCATTATTCTCACATGAATTGACATCGGCGCCATTGTTCAATAGCAGTTGTATCAAGCTGGTATGTCCTTTCTCACAAGCTATAAGTAGGGGATTAGCTCCATTGTTCATACATAATTTGACATCGGCGCCGTTGTTCAGTAACAGTTGAACTGTGGTGAGATGACCGTTTTGACATGTTATGAATAGAGGACTGGTTCCGTCATTCAAACATAAATTGATATCGGCGCCATTGTCCAATAACAGTTGCACCATACTGTCATGTCCATTTTGACAAGCTTTATATAGAGGACTGGCTCCATTCTTATTACATAAACTGACATCGGCGTTATGTTTCAATAAAAGTTGTACCGTGCTGTCATGTCCATTTTGGCACGCTATATAGAGAGAACTGGCTCCTGTAGTTATGCATAAATTGATATCAGCACCATTGTTCAGTAACAGTTGTACTATGCTGTCACGTCCAAATTGGCTAGCTATGAATAGAGGTATGTCTCCATCATCCATGCATACATTGATATCAGCATCATTGTTTATTAACAGTTTTACTGTGCTGTCATGCCCCATAAAACATGCTACGTATAGAGGCCTGGCTCCGTTCTTGTTATATAAATTGATATCGGCGCCATTGTTCAGTAACAGTTGAACCATACTGTCATGACCATTTTGACAAGCTAAATATAGAGGACTGTAGTCATCATTGGTATATGAATTGATATCGACGCCAACGTCTAGTAACAGTTGTACTGTTCTGTCATGTCCCTTTAGACAAGCCATGATTAAAGGACTGACTCCATTTTTCATACATAAATTGATATTGGCGCCAATTTTCAGTAACAGTTGTACCGTGCTGTCATGACCAATTTCACATGCTACTAATAGAGGACTGACTCCATCTTTATTACATAAATCGAAATTAGCGCCGTTTTCCAGTAACAGCTGTACCGTGCTGTCATGTCCATTCTGGCAAGCTATAAACAGAGGACTGGCTCCATCATTCCTACATAAATTAATATCGGCGCCGTTTTTCAGTAACAACTCTACCATGTTGTCATGTCCATTCAGGCAAGCTATAGACAGAGGACTTTCTCCGACATCCGTGCACAAATTAATGTCAGCCATATAGTTCAGTAGCAGTTGTACCGTGGTGTCATATCCCTTTTGACAAGCTATATGTAGAGGTCGGATTCCATTTTTGATATATAAACTGATATCAGCACCATTCTTCAGTAACAGTTCTACCGTGCTGTCATGTCCTTTAAGACTTGCTACGAATAGAGGACTGGTTCCATTGTTCATACATAAATTGACATTGGCGCCATTGTTCAGTAACAGTTTTACTGTGCTTGCATGTCCATTTTCACAAGCTATAAATAGAGCACTCGCTCCATCATTCAAACACAAAGCAATGTCAGCGCCATTGTTCAATAACAGTTCTACCATGCTGTCATATCCATTCTTACAAGCCAAATGTAGTGGATTGGCCCTCTCATTATTACACATATTGATATCGGCGCCATTGTTCAGTAACAGTTGTACCGTGGTTCTATGTCCTTTTCGACAAGCTACTAATAAAGGACTTGTTCCATTATTCAGACACAAATTGATATCGGCGTCATAGTGCAATAATAGCTGTATCATTCTGTCAAATCCTTTCTCACAAGCTATGGACAGAGGACTGACTCTTTCATTCGTACATAAATTGATATCAGCGCCATTCTTTAGTAACAGCTGTACCGTACTATAAAGACCGTTGTCACAAGCTAAATGTAGAGGGCTAATTCCTTTTTTATGACACAAATTAGTGTCAGCACCGCTGGACAGTAAGCACTGGACTGTGCCTAAAGAATTTCCTTTTGATAATAAATCAGTTTCCGCATCATTCCGTACCGCACACAGAAGTGGTGTTAAACCGTACCCATCAAACATATTTATGCTTTCGGTTTGGCTGATAATTTTCTGAATAAATTCAACATTATGAAATAGTGATGCTATGTGTAAAGCATGAAATCCTCCCCAAATCACTTTAGATAATTCAACATTATGTGTCTTTGAAAAGAGGTCGTATAATGCTGTATTTCCATTAGCACATATGGAAGCAAATGTTGTAGATTCATCAGATATTGTGAAATTCTCTAAGCAATATAATGCTATCTGATCGTGGCAAAATGTAATTAAAGCAATTAGTGGAGTCACCTTGCCTTGCGCTAAAAAGAAACCAAGTCGAGATATCATATTTTCCTTTACTTTTCCAAATTTATATTCATCGACATCCACAATTGTGCATTTTAAAGCGAATGAAGTATCACTTTGCTTTACAAAGCGTTTCTTGAAGGAATCTATTACTCTCTTGTTTCGCAAACATGGATGGAGGACCACATCAAGCAGACGTTCTGTTTGTATATCCAACAGAAATCTTTCCACAAGATCATCGATGTACCTGTCTGGCAAGTAAACAGTGAAACGGTCACATTCTTCTTTATCATCTTCTATCCTTATTCTTCTTCGTAAGAAACCGCTATCTGCGTATTTGATTGTTTGTTTTGGAAAGCTGGCTCCAACAACGAATGTGGTTACCTCGAGGACAAAGTCGTGTATGAATTTGTAGGAATCGCCCACACACTTAACAAATGAGCCTTCCAGCAATCCAAAACCTCTAGTCACATTTGTGATTAGTGTGTTGTTTGATGTGCCACTCATTCTTAAAATGTCTTTGTATTTTTCAGATGGCAAATCGGAGTTAAGATATTCCTCTAAATCACTTAAGTTCGCATTGTTGTTGAGAACTACAAGTAAAATCAGAGCGGTATACTTTGATTTATCGTTAGCTCTTTCACTGTTCTGGTATATTTGAATTTCGTCTCTCACTATTTCATATGGTTTCTTAAAGAACTTTACCCCTAGTTCCTTATATCTTGATTCACTTGAAAACAGTTTACAGAGCAATGGAAAGTAAGCATCTGATTCTATTATTCTCTCAGTCTCGCCCTCTGTAAACTTAATACCTTTGGTATATTGGTGCAGTATTTTTCGTTTCTCGTCCCTGGATAGCTTTAATGGATCTTCATCTATTTTCACTGAATTATTGGTCTTCTTTATTATTCCTTTCAACATTTTATCATGAAATACACACAATCTACATGACAAAAGAATTTTGACTTCTTTTAAACATGTTTTCAATGTGCTCTCATAACTTTTCCAATATTCGTATTTGATATCACAGAGAGATTCTTTTCCGACTGGATCGTGAAACACAAACATTTTCTTGGACAGTCCAGTGGAGCAGGCCTCTTTTATTTCCCTAACGTCATCAACAGGAATAACATCCCATCCCTGTTTCTTGTATTTCAAAGCAATGTGTTGTATAATGGCTGACTTTCCGGATCCAGAATTTCCCACAACTGTAAGGAAGTTTTGGTCTTCTATTTTATTTTCGACTGTTTTACTAGCCTTGGTTGGTACAAACAAGCTGTCCTCCTCATTCCAATCCCCAAGAATGGAATTTTTCAAACTGTGATCTAAAATCATTAGTTTCTTACATGTTCATATCTTATGATTTCATTACAGCCAATTAATTTTCAAAGTCATTAATCACAAATACTTATTCAAATCTCTAGAATCTGTGGACTTTTTTAAACAAAAATTTCATCGTTGTTAGAGTTTTCAGCTATTCAAAATTTTAACTTAACAAATATTTTTAGATTGTGATACAATCAGTATGAATTGATAGCATACGGCACAATTAATACAATTTCAATTAGCTATTGATTTTTTGTTTTTATCAGTATCTGCTTTTCGTCTGAATTTTTTATATCTTTTTATCGTTGTGTTTTACATAATATATTTTGGGTTTTATATGCATTTGGTATATACAACCTGTGTATAGTTAACATAAGAAACAAATAACATAATGGGGAAAACAGCTATTCTCTTTTTATACAAAATTTACTGTCAGCAAAACCTGAATGTTATGAATACTTACGATTATCTAGCGATTTTCCACTCTCCTTCTGTTCTTCACCTACAAACATAAAGACAGAAGACGCGTATATATTACTTATACAAATTTATTATTGATCAATACAATATCAAATATTAAACGCCAACAAAACTGAAAAATATTTGCATCAATATCATAAACACGTTTAAAAGGTAAGACATACCCCCCCCCCCCTTTGAACAATTAGTTTGATTTTGTAAAGATAACTTTCTTCGTGTTATGCTCTGACTAGATTTTGATTATGTGGTTTATTACAATAAGAAGAGTGGATTACCATCAATAGTTCTACCTTATTGAATTTTTGCAATCAATTTTAATACAGATGTAACACTTATAAGGGTTTGTATGAATTGACTTCTAGATTATATGTTGTTTAAATTATTATGTTGTCTACGGAATTGAATGTATGTTGTGTGTGTGGGTCGTGGGTGTGTGTGTTGTGTGTGTGTGTGTGTGTGGTGTGTGTGTGGTGCTGTGTGTGTGTGTGTGGTGTGTGTGTGTGTGTGTGTGTGTGTGTGTGTGTGTGATGTGTGTGCTGTGTCGTGTGTGTGTGTGTGGTGATTGTGTGGTGTGTGTGTGTGTGTGTGTGGGCGTGGCGTGCGTGCAGTGCGGCGTACTGTTAGAATCATTTTAAGTTCGTGGGAACCAATGCTCGTTGCGGATAACCAAAATTTTTGCTAGGTTCGTGGGACGTTAATTTCGTGAGGATATTGGATATATAATGCAAACAGTAACGTTTAAAGGCAGCATTTGTAATTCTTATGGTGTTACTAAACAAGTGCGATTACAAATTATCACTAAGTCATACAGATGTGTATGTTGACTGATTTGTTTCATACCCTTTGTTAGTCTGTCATTTTCGTACTAGATTTGACGACGGGTAACCCCGTTTACTTTGTTTAGACTACAGGCTCACGACGGGTGTGACCGGTCAGTATAGGATGATTACTCCTCCATGACACCTGATCCTGCCTTCGCTTTTGTCGGAGGTCCGTGTTGCCCTACACTCGATTCTGTATGTGTTTTGGGAACTATGATAACGTTTAATATATTGTCACTTCGCCATTTTATATACTATGTAAAGGCAAAGATAATGAACAATGATCAATTTCGTAAGTCCTAAATAGAATACAAAACAAAAGAGTTGGGCAAACACGGACCCCTGGACACATAAGAGGTGGATCAGGTGCCTAGGAGGAGTAAGCACCCCTGTTGACCGGTAACATATCATAGTTTTTACTAAAGCCCTATTAAGTTTACGATTACTATTTCGACGTGATATCCGTTTTATCATTATTTTAACCAAGACAAAAAAAACACAAAAGAAAATTCATCAAATAAGTAATGCTTAGATTCTATTTCTTTCTCGATAGTGAAGTCATGCGTCCATTGATCCATTACATAACATTTGGTGTGTGTGTGTGTGTGTGTGTGTGATTGCGTTCTCAAACTGTTACGGGTAAAAATCAAAAAACTTGCCGTTTCCTTCACCCTTATATATAGGAATATAGACGATGTCTATCAATTAAATAATCATAATCTTTACAATTATGCCATTGATATATCCTGAGAACTCGAAATAGGACCACAAGAATTTATAATAATCTGCTTCATATTTTGGATATTTCTTAATATTGACTCTATAGCAGACTGACACTACTTATATGATTAAACATGATGACTATAACTTTGGGCATCTGTCAACTTTCCTTTTCTATGTAGTATGTACACTACTCCAGCTATGGTGTGTATGTCTCTAGTTGATTCGATACGCAAGGTATGGCATGTGTATGATGATTGTTTAAACGAGACCAACTACAACCAAAAGTTGACGTTGCAGGGTTTATAACGAATTCGCTTTAAAAGTCATCTTTTGCAAATTCTCGGTCGCTATAATGCACCTTGTTTGAACTCACTAATATGAACAGTCATCATAAAAGACAATGGTGAACTCACTAACATGAACAGTGCCCATTGAAACAAGGGTGAAATAACTAACAGAAACAGCTATTACATGTATCATGAGCCGATTGAGCAGGAAATGCAAGAAAAAAATGTTGCATAAAATCACATGTCGAGTCGGCATTTTGAAAGCGCATCGTTTCGTAAAAAAAATTATATTTCATTCTTTATCTTCTAAAAACCATTTCAAACCATTTATCATCCCTCCCAAAATTGTAAGTCTATAAACATCACATCTATATTAACGTTTTTGTCGGGCATAAATTTTAAGTTTTATGGGGTTTTGTGTGGGGTGTTGGGGTTTGGACGATAGGGGGTTTGAAAATCAGTAAAGAAATCAAAAATATACTAAAACCTTTCATATTTCTTTGAAGAATACATTACGCTTAATGTGGTCAGTTTCCCCACATTAAAATCACGGTGACGCTAATGATAGTCAAATGCACGAGAAAACCCGATGAGTTACATGCATAAAAACAATGTAAATTATCCGTGATATCGGCTAATGGGGGTTTTCCTGTTGGACTTAACCTGTCGTAAAGTTTCCTGCCGTCCCGATCGTCGATACTTTTTTGCGACCTGTTTTAGGAGCTGTTTTCACAGTTCCACGTTCAACAAAAGTTTTATAAATCCGGCGCACGGATGTTTTGGACATGCTTAACATATCTGCCACTTTCTGGAACGAATGTCCATTTTTCACCTAAGCCACAACAGATTATTTGACGCCATCTGATGCGTACCGTACTTACGTTTCGGAGCCATCATTGTTTATAGCGACTATTTATTTACTTTCTTAGAATGCAGACGATAAAATGTCGTAAGTATTGTAAGCAGAAAGTCGTCATCATTCTAAATATATATAAGGTGTAGAGTCAAATCGCATCTACACAGAAACTACCCACTTCATAATAGCCCAAATTTGTTTTTATTTGTAACTCAACGTCAATCGTTCCGATACTTTTGTCCACAGTCTGTTGATGTGTGTCCTACACAAGTAGCCAAGACAAAGATATCAAATTTCAACCTTTCACTATGTATACTGGACATAAATATTGTTATTCTGTGGCAGGGTTCTTGTGGTTAAACATTGCTATAATGTTACTATGCCAAGAGTCTGTTGAAATTCCCACGGGCATGTTACTTTATTAATTGACTTATTTTTATAATCTGACGAGGCAGAACTTAAGCGAAAGTCCCTACAGATAAAAATTTTAGGTGCGGTATTTAACTCGACATTTAGGTACATAATCGAAGATGTTTCATCTATTGATAATGATTGTCTGTTAATTTGATCCTGATATATACCCCAGTGAACTCGAATTAAAAGACACCAAGGAGTCCTCCCCATCTTCGTATTTAGATAGTTTATTGAATATGGACGAACACGGCAAGCAAACAATTCAGGTTAAGATAAAGGGGATGATTTCAGCTTCTCAATCATCAACTGTGCATATTTGTGTTGCAGCATCCCATCATCATCTGCTTATAGTGTTTATGTCTATGTTAGGTTTATGTCTCTCAACTGATTCAATACACTAAAGCGTGTTTTGCGTATGATAAGTTTTAACTCGAGGCAGGCTACTAACAAATACATGTAATTTGATGTGGCAGGGCTTTCTATGATCATGTTTATACTAGTAGATGCTATTGTTGTTCTAGTTTGCCAATACTACCTGTCATTGGATCAAATGTTGTCTAACGTGTTTCATGCCATGCAGTTATTGGTGCAAAATTAAGCCTTGCCTCAGTATCTATTGTCGATGAGTACAAAATACCATGTAAGGAAAATGATTCAATCATTAAAATATACATACAGCATAAAAGCAAGAATTGTCCCGATTTAAACATTTATTTTCCAGAGAATAGATCACTCTATTATTGATACAGACAGAACTTGTATCACTTCATTTCTGTTTATTAAGCAAGTACAATCAGAAACAATCATCAGCATCTTTACAGTAGTATAGTCAAAACAATATAGTCATTCTACTCTAGGGTATATCGATTCATGACATATTGTTTTCGCATTGTGGGATACATTGATTCCATGACACACATGTATATCATCATAGCGCTATACGATTTATTGATTTACAGACATATGTGGTAATTGTGTTCTATGTTCCAGTGTCAAGCGTAACAAAATGAGATGTGAGCGCTGTTGTTAATTAGCACGTCACCTGCTTAGCCTGGCACAGAATGCCCTGATGAAAGCGTCCGGGCAGTGGTTAGAACGAACGCCTAACAACAGCGCCAACAGCTGCAGGTAAAGTTATCGTAGAAACAATGGTGAACTCACTAACATAAACAGTCATCATAAAAAAACAATGGTGAACTCACTAACATGAACAGTCATCATAAACAACAATTTTGAACTCACTAATATGAACAGTCATCATAAAAAACAATGGTGAACTCACTAATATAAACAGTCATCATAAACAACAATTTTGAACTCACTAATATGAACAGTCATCATAAAAGACAATGGTGAACTCACTAACATGAACAGTCATCATAAAAACAATGGTGAACTCACTAATATGAACAGTCATCATAAAAGACAATGGTGAACTCACTAACATGAACAGTCATCATAAAAACAATGGTGAACTCACTAATATGAACAGTCATCATAAACAATAATTTTGAACTCACTAACATGAACAGTCACTTTTCCCAGTCCTCACTAGTTCCATGTTGATTTATCCCGACACCATGCAACTCTTCTCTGTCTGTTCACTGGGGAAATCCTGATTTTCTTCTTGCACACACAGCGACTGTACTCCTGATTCTTCAAAAACCGCCACCAGTCTTTTTAGATAATATTTCTTTTTCATTTCTGTTTATTGGTACCGTATATGATTTATATCTACAAGAAAGGGCACTCAGATCACCACCACTAATACATTTGGGGTTTCTTTTAACTTGCAGTATTTGGGACTTTAACTCAGATAAATACACATCAGATTTATAAATATTTGGTTGTAACTTGCAGGCATTTGGATTGCCCATTACGGAGGAGCAGATAACAGAAAATATTCAGGCATATTTCAGTTGAAAAGTTGGTCACATTTACACGTTTTTCAGAATCAAAATATGAAGGTTTGTGAAGAGAAGTAGATGTAGGCTATGCCTGTCCACTTCTCTAAAGAGAATACTAAATCAACTGTGCTTGACTGCTTTAGATATCTACAGACATCAGACTGTTGGCCAGCTGGAACCTTTTGAGAAAGATCAGATAGGTAAAATATGAAACATGATATCATGTGTAAGCTAGATTTACAGACTGTGGACGAAAGTATCGGAACGATTTTACAACGTCATTAACTTCGGGGGGAAAAATCGCGCATGATTTTAATGCTTAAATAAGCAATAATACATTGAGATTATGAAAATAAATTGCTACCATTTTTTAGAGAAGATTATATTATATTTTTATGCCTAAAATAAAACATGTTTATTATACATGTAACATGCCTTAATATTTGGTGCTGTAACCTTTGGATCTACGTACTGCGGCGATTCTTGTACAAGTTTTTTATTGTCTCATGATCAAGACTGGTTCAAATCGAATAAATCTTATCACATAATTGTTCCACAGATAAAATTTCATCCACTGAATGTTGTATTCTTCTTTTAATCTTCAGCCATACATTTTCTATGATGTTTATATCTAGGCTTTGTCACAAAGTTTGTGCTGGCCATTCCATCGTATTGTTGTTTTCCATGAAATATTCTGTATGCCTAAAACGATGTACAGGGGCATTGTCGTCTTGAAAAATGTAGCTGTTGTCTGGAAAGTGGCGTGCTATGAGTGGCCATAAGTTGTTATCTATAATTTGAATATAGTTCTCGAAATTTATTATTCCCTCAACTCGTGTTAACGTGCCGACGCCATGATAGGTGATGCAACCCTATACCATCACAGTTAGTTTTCTGTTTTTAACAGGTGAGATACACTCAGGTCTATAGGCCTCGTCACTTCTTCTCCAGATGTAAACTCTATTGTCATTACCGATAACAAATTGGCTTTCGTCTTAAAAAATATGAGATAATAAATTTGTCGAAATGCGCATCTGGTGCATAAAATTGGTACCGTATATGATTTATAGTATGACCCCTGGGTCGAGGCCTCTGCTGGTGGACTGTTAGTCCCCGAGGGTTCTACAGCCCAGTTTCTATGTACTATGTTATTAGCTTGAAATACGGATATGCATTTAATTGCAGTGGTAAAAATTAGAAATTCATATCAAAATTAAGGATTATCTCCCTCAGGCATAGCTCTGATCCTTCGAAGTTTTTTTGCCCCAATCTTTTGGCACTACATTGATCACTTTTATAAAGTTTTACTTTCATGTTTCGGATTCCAACATTTCGGTTTGAGCATCACTGAAGAGACATAATTTTGTCGAAATGCGCATCTGGTGCATAAAAATGCTATCAATTTCACTCGTTTTTTGACTTCATTAATTATTCTAGGGTCAGTCCCACATTTACCTTTTGACAGGCTTTGAAGTTTGATATTTTAGGGGGTGGGGTGTTTGATGGTCGTTACCATGGAAACGAACTCATTAACCTATCTAAAAAAAATGCCTTTTTCAAATAAAACAAATAAAATACTATTTATTTCAAGTATTTTTAGAATTTTTTAATTACTCTGACATCAGTCTTGACAAGTTTTGAATTTTGATGTCTCGATCAAGCGCGTTTTTGGTGATCGTTATCATGGAAACGAACCTGCAAACCTATCTAAAAATGATACTTTTTTGATAAATTAAGTATCATTTAACCTATTTCAGTCATTTTAAGCTATTTCATATCATTCTGATGTGAACCTCACAATTTGTTTGAGAGGTGGTCAATTTCAGTGAATTATGGTGTTTCCAGGTAGGGTATGTTTGATGGTCGTTACCATGGAAACAAACTCACGAACCTATAAAAAAAAATGTCCATTTCTGTCAAAACAAATCCATTGCTACTCATTTCACTCATTTTCAGAAATTTTTAATTACTCTGATCTGAGTCCCATACATCCTTAAATGTATTAGGGTCGAGATGAAAAAATTGGGTCGGTCGGATGACAGTAAACACTTTTTTTCCCTTATGAGAATGGGCACTATTCGTTAGTCACCTTTTCATGAACCTTCCCAAACTTATCTGGTATCACGATTTTCATCATCTGTATTTGCTACAGATCTGTACCTCAATGGAAAACTATAGATCTGTAGCTCAATCGAAAAACACAGATCTACAGCTGAATCTCTATAGCTCCTCGTTACCATGGAAAAGATCTCATTAACCTATTTAAAACATGCATTTTTCAGATAAAACAAATACAATACTATCTATCTTAAGTATTTTCATAATATTTTAATTACTCTGGCAATCAGTCTTATTCTTCTGTTTAAACAGACTTTGAATTATGATGTTTCCAGGAAGGGTATGTTTGATGGTCGTTACCATGGAAATAAACTCCCAAACTTATCAAATAAAGACTTACTGTAACTCAATAATTCTGTTACCGTGGAAAAGATCCTACATGTAACCATAAAAGTACTAAATAAAATTCTATCTATTTCGCTCATTTTTAGATTTTATTTTATTCTTCTGGTGCAATGAATACATTTCGTCTTCGGCAATGACATATTTGATTATCGTTACCATGGAAACGAACTCACAAACTTATTTAAATAAAGACTTAGTATACTCAAATAAATTCAATGCTAACAATTTCACTTTTTTATGCTCCCCGAAAAATTTCGGGGGAGCATATAGTCGCCGTTGTGTCCGTCCGTCCGTCCGGGCTCATTATCTCCTAAACCTTTCATCATAATTTACCACAAATGTTCCTTGTGACAGGGGCTTGTGATCCAAGGCTTTCAAGATCATTTTCAAAAGGTCAAGGTCACTCAGAACTTACAAATATTCCTTATTTCAACAGTTTTTTAACATATAAGTTCACACCTCCTAACCCTTTCATCATAAATTCATCATAATTAATCTTAAATATACCTTGGGACATGATACTTTGGACCAAGGTCATTTTCAAAGGTCAAGGTCACTCAAAGCATATACCATATGTAGGGGAAAAGTGCCTTATTTTAACAGTTTTGAGCAAATATTGATGATGTATCCCACAATTAATAAGTATTCTATTAGTTAGATGCAATTCGGGGAACATATTCATCAGTTTTACTGATATTCTTGTTTATTTGATTAATCATTCTAGGGTCAGTCCAATATTTCCCTTTTGACAGGTTTTGAGTTTTGATGTTTTAGTGTGGGGGGGTGTTTGATGGTCGTTAGTTAGAGATATTAATCTTGCGAAATGCGCATCTGGTGCATAAACAATTGCGTAACCGTAATATGATTATATAGTATGACCCCTGGGTCGAGGCCTCTGCTGGTGGGACTGTTTAGTCCCCGAGGTTCTTAAGCCAGCTTTCTAGTACTATGTTATTAGCTTGAAAACGATATGCATTTAATTGCAGTGGTAAAAATTAGAAATTCATATCAAAAATTAAGGATTATCTCCCTCAGGCATAGCTCTATCCTTCGAAGTTTTTTTCCCCAATTCTTTTTGGCACTACATTTATCACTTTTATAAAGTTTTACTTTATGTTCGGATTTCCAACATTTTCGGTTTTGAGCATCACTGAAGAGACATAATTTGTCGAAATAGCGCATCTGCGTGCATTAAAAATTGGTACCGTAATATGATTTATATCTACAAGAAGGGCACTCAGATCCACCACCACTAATACATTTGGGGGTTTCTTTTCAACTTGCAGTATTTTGGGACTTCTTAGACTCAGATAAAATAACATCAAGGATTTATAAAGTACTTTGGTTTGTAACTTGCAGGCCATTTTGGATTGCCCATTACGGAGAGCAGATAACAGAAAAATATTCAGGCATATTTTCAGTTTGAAAAGTTGGTCACATTTACACGTTTTTTCCAGAAATTCAAAAAAAAATAATGGGGGGAAAAGGTTTTTTTTTGTTGAAGAGAAGTAGATGTAGGCTTATGCCTGTCACGCTTCTCTAAATGAGAAATATATAACTGTGCTTGACTCTTTTAGATTATCTACAACATCATGAACTTGTTGGCCACTAAACCTTTTAGAAATCAGATATTGTGTAAAATATTGGAACATTGATATCATTGTGTAACTAATTTACAGACTGTGACGAAATTGTATCTTGAACGATTTTTACAACATCATTAATCTTTCTTCGGGATAATCGCGCCAGTAATAAATATGCTTAGTGAGCTTTAAATAAAGAAAAATTCATACTCATCCTCGAAATTTGAATAACATGCGCCAGTCGCTTACGTGCGAAATGATAACGTGGAAATCAAGTCCCGGCATGTAGATTTCGGCACATTTCCCGTCACAACATGTGCTGAATAAAAAACAAATCCAACACAAATTAGTGGCCAAGCCAACTACACGATGCCTCTCTCTTCTCTCCTCTCTCTCTCTCTCTCTCTCTCTCTCTCTCTCTCTCCCTCTCTCCTCTTCTCTCTTCTCTCTCTCTCTCTCCTCTCTCTCTCTCTCTACTCTCTCTCTCTCTCCTCTCTCTCCTCTCCTCTCCTCTCTCTCTCTCCTCTCTGAGAGATCAATGCATGTGAAACATATTAACCCTCATTTACTCATGTACTATTGTAATAAAATGGAATTCGCCAAATGTCCCCGTTTGGCGTGGCATTGTACTCCACAATCAAATTAGATAAAAAGGCCCCGTACTATCGGACAAACCCGACTGATTGCGTATCCTACAGATGTAAAGTCGGCCGGCATCCGAGAGATTTCAGAGTTGCGCAGTAGTTCTAAAATCGTCTGTCCCATGTGTTAGTGTGAATGCACGGTGCCTAAATTTGAGATAGCGCGAATGCGAGTTGCGTAAAATTAGGTTAGCGCAAATCTGCGTTACGTAAAGTTGTGTTAGAAATATTAAGATATACGAACAGTGATTAATATAGTGAGTCCCAAATAGAATACAAAAACAAGAGTTGGACAAACACGAACCCCTCGTCACACCAGAGGTGGGATCAGGTGCCTATGGGGAGTAAGAACCCCCTGATGACCGGTCACACCCGCCGTGAGCCCATTGTCTTGATCAGATAAACGGATGGGGAAAATGTGAATTTGAATTTACTGGGCGGGTGTTTAATAAAAAAAAAATCAATATACTGATATTTCCATAGACACCAAAGTAGACGTATTCAAATAGAGGATACGGTAACCATATTATACATGTACATAATATTTCGTAAAGGACTGACAGGTAAACCGCATATTACACGGTACATAATATTTCATAAAGGTATCACAGGTAACCCCATATTTACATGTACATACTATTCAATTAACAATTTACATGGAAGTTAAAGGGACATAGACACACTTTGAGTTAAATGAATCTAAATTTCGTTTTCCATTTTAAATGCTCGCAAACAGTCAATACAATTTTGAATGGCCGTTGTTGAGTTACAATTTTTTGTGATGTAAACAAGGCTTGTGCCATGTTTTGGGGCATTATTGTAGTTAACTGCAATTGATACAAAATATAAAATGTCAAAGAAGTTACAAAGGTCAACGAAGGGAAGTGGTGTAAATCAAATAAGGATTCTGAAAAACTCTAAAGAACTTTTAGTGAATTTAAAATCCCAGAGCCTTTCTCATATCCACAGTATTGCGTCATAAAACATTACATGATCTATTACAGACTAGATTTTTTAACATAACAGACAATTCCTTCCTCAATAAAAATGGAAAAAGGAAATATTCATATCTTAGACTAGTGATCAGTTATAATATTCTAAAATTACATATCTCACCAAACCTTGAAATAAAGACACCACAAAGTATTCATGCTTGGATATTTTATTCATAACATAAACATTAACGGCAACTAACACTTCAACTTTATGACAAACGGGGCAATTTCAGCTTTTCCGTTGTCAACTTCCCATTTTATATACAGTGTAGCAACATTCCATCATCACCTGGATATGGTGTGTATGTCTCTCAGTTTAGAAGACCTGCTCACCAAACACTGCAAAGATATTGTCAATGAGGAACTCTAACATTGTTTAATATCATCTTCAGAGTATTTGTGCTTAGAATCAGAGTGGTGTTTAACAAATAATTTTTTTTAGAATAACTGGTAACTTGAAACAAATATTTCCTTTTTTTCCATTTCATTGAAGGAGCAACTGTCTGTAATTTTAGAAATATCTTTAGGGGGATGATTGATAGTATATCACGTGATAAACACGTTGGCGTAATATTTATTTTTACACGGACCCTGGCTATACCATAGGTGGGATCAATTGCCTAAATAAGGGAAGTAAGCATTCGTCGTCGACCAGCCACAGCCACTGTGAACCCATTGACTTGATCAGGTGAACGGAGTAATCCGTAGTCAAAATATGTGTATAACGATTGTCCCATTGGCAGCATATATTGATCACAGACTAGGTCGTTGTGTCGACCATAGAATTGCAAAATTTTAATTTTAAACGAGAGTGTTGAAACCCCTGCAACAACAAATTGTTTGTAAGAAGCCTTTCTCGGTTCAAAAACTGGTCATACGCAGAATGAGCTCTTGCATATCGAGAATGCTGAGAACATAAACACCATATCCAGGCGATGATGGGATGCTGCTACAAAAATATGGGAAATTGACGATGGGGAAACTTAAATTGTCCCGTTTGTTATGACGTTGAGTTGTTAATTTACCGTAAATGTATATGTTCAATAATAATATTATATCCAAGTACGATACTAAGCAGATATGACAGATTCTGTGGTGCCTTGTAAAACATGCAAAACACGAAACAGATATGGAGTACACTGGCATCCACTTGGATAAATAAAATCGACATATTCAATATAAATTGGCAAAGTAATTATTGTGCTAAACGTAATCATAATAAAACAAATTCAGAAACAACATATATACAAAGTCGAATGTAGAGCAACACGGACCTCCTACAAAGGCAGGATCAGGTTGCATGTCATTTTTCATAATTGATAGATAAAACCTCATCGATAGATTGAGATGTCAATTTTGTTAATTTTCGCCTAAATTTGGTTACATCTCTACACAGCGAAACAGTGCTCAATGAATCGTTAAACAAAATACAAAGATACAAGAGGAAATAATGAAATCAAAGTCGAATCAATCAGATGTGGTTTTCCTAAAAACTCTAACCAGAGATGTTTGGATAACCTAATCCACGAGAATTTGACTGCATCAAAACGTATAATTTCTCCACACCTTACACAACAATTCCTAAAGATAAATTAAAATCTAGGCTTTTTCAGATTATAGAAGAATTGTCTTTTTTTAAACAAAAAACGGCACCCGAAAATACGAATTTTTAGTCCGTTGGGAAACAAGAAACACATATTTTTGTTAGAAACACTCTGCTATTGCCACACAATACTCTGAAGTAAATATAAGAGGCATCTTGAGGTTTTATGATAATATTATGTAGTCTTTGTGGGACCAGGTCTTCCAAACATCCGTAGGTATTCCTATGGACTAATTTTGTGCCGCCTATATGGCAGATCTTATTTTTTATTTCATTGAAGCAGATTTGTACAGAAACTGTTACGGGATAAAAAACAAAAACTTGTCCGTTCTTCAACCTTATATATAGGTTAATAATGATGTGTTATCAATTACAATCTAATTTTTCACAATTATGTCATCAGTTGACATATCCAAAGAACTCGATAAAAGAACCACAGAATCTGACATATGTGCTTCATATTTGGTATTTTACTTAACATGACTCTATGGACAGACTGACACTACATTTATGATAAGCCGTGATGACTTTAACTTTTGCATCGTTCAATTTCCCTTTCTTATGTAGTAATATACCATATCACCTGCTTATTTGGTGTGTATATCTCCCAGTTGATTCGATTCGCAAGACATGCTATGGCGTATGAGGATTTTTTAGCGAGGCCAAACTACTACAACAAGTTCATGCTGCAGGTTATAACAAATCTCGTTTAAAGTCATCATTTCGCCAATTTCGGTCGCTATAATGACTTGTTTTGCGATTACAAATTATCATAGTCATATGTTGAACTGATTTTGTTTTATACCCTTTTGTTAGTCTGCTCCATTTTCCTATAGATTTGACTTTACGGTAATCCGTTTTACTTTATGTCGACTAAGGGCTCGCGGTGGGTGTGACCTGATCATACCTTTGCTTTCGTCAGAGGTCCATGTTGCTCTACACTCGATTTTGTATATGTTTTTTTTTATTATGATTACGATTGACACAATGTGAACTTCGCCGGACAATGTTTAAATCCAATATGGAAACTTACTAATCTAGTTTCGGTTAAGAACTGCCTACGCTTTTTTTTCTTAAAAAAAGACGATATTGGGCGTTTTGATATGAGTGAAGAAATCTTGACGTGATGTACAGGAAATAAACAAAACCATAGAGTATTGGAAACCCGAGGTATATATGTCGAAATTCAGGGCATGGGATAATTTGATTTCGAAGCGTGTCATATACGATGTACTGAAATTAGTATCACATATTTTCATTTATACTCCTGGGGGATATTACTGCTGATGAGTTATCCGGCATCTTACTTTCTCGATTTGACACGAAATATAATTCTATGTTATGATAATGTCACAAAACATTAGGGATTTATGAAACAAAGGAGTATCTCCCTCATACAAAACTCTTCTCTTTTACTTGCTTTAGACTCTTTTAGGCCTTTACTATTATATTATTCTCTCATTCTCTCTCTCTCTATTTTTTATCTTTCATGGCTTCATAGACTCTTATAGTTCAAGCGTCGTTACTGAGAAATATTTTTCAAAATGTGCAAATACGATGCAGTAAAATTATTTTCAATTATCCTACATGATTTCTTTATACGATGTACCCAGC
>CAJDSM010017313.1:0-10000 GCA_903981925.1 Ostrea lurida | reverse complement strand
TTGAACTAAAAAAAATTCAAAATTTATTTTCCCATTTTTAATATTTACAACGTTTTCTAATAATCAGCAAAAATAATAATGTCATCCACAATTCTTTTTGTTTACATACAAAATATCAATTGTAAAACAGAATGATATGTGAAAAACACTAGCAACTGTTTAATTTTGTTCAGAATGTAATTTGATTTAGAAAATCTATTTTAAACAAAACGATTCCTATAGTATATTTATAAGATGTAAATAAAAACATAGCATGACACTTGTTTACATAACAAAACTAGCATTAAATTTTTTGTTGACCATTAGAAATACTTTAGTTAAGCGTTGTAAACACTAGGATTGGTAATTATTCTACGGGGGTCAGTGTTATTTTTACACCTCTGAAATGGCTTGAAACTAATTCTCAGTTGAATGTACAATGTATGTTGTTTGACGTCCCACTTGAGAATATCTTGCACATAATTATGGAGACGTCACGATTGCCGGTGAAATTAAGGAGGCCCACTACATCAAAATTTTATTTCATGGTTCCTTTTAGCACCTTTCAAGAAACATGGTTTAACCTTCGAAAAAGTAGTACAAGTTCTCAATCATTTTATATAATTTTTTGCAATTTTTTCCAGAATGATGAAGATGTGTTTTGTTTACAAATAAGAGATTCTAGTATCCAAACTTCGCTGTGATTTCGTGCTAGATATGAATTACCTATTAATGACTGTTTAGGTGGGCACTATGCTCTCATGGTGTTGCTTTGGAAAGCAATAGTGCCCGAGCGGTAGCGAGGGCACTATTTAGCTTTCCAAAGCACACACCATGAGAGCATAGTGCCCACCTAACAGTCATTAATGGTTTAGTGCATCACTACGCTTTACAAAGCACACTACCAAAGCATAAAACCCACCCTTAGGGCTAGTGCATCACATGTTAACATGTACAATAATCATTTCTGTGTCATCAAGGTTTTGCAATTAATGAATTTAATGAATTTAACTTGCCATTCACAGAATTATAAAATTATGCAAAATAAATAAATCATTTTGTTGTATTTTGATTTATTTCTAACATTTATGATTGATAACATATTGTAACAATGTTTTAAACAACCTCAACAAAAATGCATTGCTTCATAAACATGACGAACAGTTCATTTGTTGCTGAAGTATTATTTGACTCAGTGCAATTAACATTGACAGTATTCATAAAAGCTTAAGGAACGTTTTTTTATCGACGAAAGTAACTCTATAAACGCAAAATTTCATAGTCCCGGCACTCAGCGTGATAGTGCCCGGGCACTATCAAAAGACCGGGCACTATCATTTATAGAGCAGAAGACGTTATCCAATCAAATTTTAAGGATTTATCATGTGATGCACTAATATCTAATAAAACATGCCTAAAAGACTTTTTAAAGAAAAAAATATTTACGAAAATAGAAAACGCATATTGTTAATATTTTTTAAATGTATGGATAAAATTTTCAAAAAAACAGGTTGATTAAAACAAAGGCATGTTAGACAAGTGTATTCTAAAATGAAATTGAACTTAGATGTCTTAATTTAAGAATATATCGCATATTTCAGATTTATTCCCAACGAGAGAAAAAAGTACCGATCCCGATCGAAATTTATATAAATTACTGAAATAAATCATATACTGGTAATTGTATGGACATTTCATCAAGAACTTACTTTCCTTTATAAAATCATTTAATGTGTAAACATTTTACATCAAGAGAATGTAGTTTCTTGTTACAATGCTCTCTATGAATTTTTTGTGTAATTTCGATCGGGCTTGTTGAAATTTGAAAAATCGCAATATTTCAAAATTTGGACTACATGTATTTCATTTCAATTTCTTTTTAAAATATATTTCTCCGACATATCCTTTTTCTAAATGACATGCTTTTGAAGATTTTATCCATAGATTTAAAAAAATATCAACAAATAATTTTTTCAATATTCATAGATAATTTATTCTTAAAAAACGGATTGTGTATCTAAGTCTTTTAGACATGTTTTATTAGACATTCATATATTACATCAAATCACAGCAAAATTTGGCTCTAGAATCTCTTTATAGCAAAGAAAACAACTTTTTTATTATTCCGGGAAAAATAACCACAAAAAAAAATCGTATAAAAGAATTGAGAGGGTGTGTTACTTTTTCGATAGTGAAACTGTGCTTCTTGAAAGGTATTAATTAAAATTTTTGGTGTAGTTGACTACCTTAAGCCTATGCTCGGCGCCCATGACCTTGTACAAACTTAACTCCATATTGGAAATGTATGTATCTTTCATTCGTGTTTCAGAATATATTGGCGATGAACAAAATGAGTATTGCCAGGAATTTGTGTCGTATATAATGCACGATTCTCAAATGCAACAATATCCGCGTACATTTTTATGACGTCAGATACACCAACGAACGTAAATATTACTACATCGGAAACACTTCTTGAAGACCAAATGACGAGCTTCAACTCCTCAATAACAATACCGTATCCAGATTTTGGAACCAATGTTTCGGATGTGAAGGCAATCCGTATTCGTTCAAAAGAAAATATAACCGTTGCTGTAAGTGCTCATCATGATGTCACTACCCTTATCCCCACAGACAAATTGTCCACGTCATATATAATCCTCACGCCATTCCACAACCCAGTCTTCATTATGTTGCGGTTACGGTAACAGCGCTTCATGACAATACCAGCATTACAGTTTCTGACTTTGAGGATCTACCTCCAACGATTACACTCTTAATGCTCTAGAAACTCTATACAAGAATATCGCGGTCGATTTGTAAAGTATATAGAGTAGAGTCCTCCAAGCCAGTGGCCGTGTTCGGTGGATCCTACTGTTTTATCGGGTGTAGACTACAGTAATGTGGTAGAACAGATACCACCAATTAATCAACTGGATAACATTTACATTATTCCGTCTTACATTAATACGGGCATTACCTATGTCACATACACATCTCCCCGAACACAACAGTAACTGATGAAAATGATAGCTTTTCTGCCGTAGCTGGTAGGATTTACTGATAAGAAATGTATGATTATGTGTTAGTCAGGCGAAGTGTAGATCCTATCATCGTAACAAGTTATGATTTCAAAGGGTATTGGACAGTGGTTCCTGGAGTAAATCAGTATCGTCCTAGGTATAAAGTCATCATACAAAATGGAATGAAGGCAATACATTGCTCTTATGATAAGAAAAAGCGCTGTCGGTAGTTTGCGAATAAATGATCAAATGATTGATGCCAACAGCATTCGATTCGAGAGAGATGTGTTCGTTGACGACCTTGACACCCTTGAATACTCGGTCATTATTGCAAACGTAGCAGAAGGGGAACTGACCATAACATCCGCAGACGACACTCCATTTGGTTTGATGGTGTTTGGTTCCAGACCGCGTGCTGGATATGGCTTTGCAGGCAACGCTGTTCTTCGTTAGAAAACGTCATACGTCTCGGATAATAAATGGCATTTCATATGGATGTCTATATTATACAAGTCGTTTAATTGAAACATAAATATGAATGCAGACAAGATTGTTCCGTATTTTCTATATATGATTTTTCTCATGTAACCGTTTCACATTGTAATATGTAGACAGTATATGCTCCCATCATACCCGTAGTGTAGATTCAGTGTTTATATTCTTGTTTTTTTTTTCATTTCTCATGTATTTCTTATAACCATAATTCGTCCTGAAGAAGGGACAGTTCGTCCCGAAAAATGACATTTTTAAAAAAAAAAATGTTCGTGTCGTTGGTCATTCTAGTGCTTTATATGATTTCATATTCTGATTTTGCATCTATTCGATATATCTAACATATAGGGTACCAATTTTGATGCACCAGAATGCGCATTTCGACAAAATTATGTCTCTTCAGTGATGCTCAAACTGAAATGTTGGAAATCCGAAACATGAAAGTAAAACTTTCCAAAAGTGATCAATGTAGTGCCAAAGACTGGAGCCAAATAATTTGAACGATCAGAGCTATGCTGAGGGAGATAATCCTTAATTTTGATATGAATTTCTAATTTTACTATTGCAATTAAATACAATGTTAACTTCGCCTCTTTGTATACATATCCGTATTCAAGCTAGTAACATAGTATATAGCTACTGGGCTGTAGAGACCCTCGGGGACTTAACAGACCACCAGCAGAGGCCTCGACCCAGGGATCTAATATAAATATACGGTACCAATTTTGATGCACCAGATGCGCATTTCGACAAAATATGTCTCTTCAGTGATGCTCAAACTGAAATGTTGGAAATCCGAAACATGAAAGTAAAAATTTCTAAAAAGTGATAGATCCGACCCTATGAGTCATTGAGTGTTGTTGGTATTATACGTGTGCTTCATACATGTATATGTATATATATATATATATATATATATTATATATATATATATATATATATATATATATATATATATATATATACACATATATATATATATATATATATATATATTATTATAATATAAAGATAAATATATATGTATATATATTAAAGATAATTTCAAAATTTAAATCCATTGATCGCGATATTCAAGCATTCTGGGACAACAAAATACTTATATTTATATATATATATTTATATATATATATATACAAAATACTATACCAAGATCTGTATATATAAACACTATACCAAGATCTGTATATATAAATACTATACCAAGATTTGTATATATAAACACTATACCAAGATTTGTAGTCCCAGGAGTAATTGTAGTGGAAACCAAGCTACAGTTCATGGACATCTCCTGAAGTGGTATGTGCTTAAGCCGTGTTCCTCGTAGATAACTCGGGGTTTGACACTTTAGCTCACCGATCCATCCTAGTTTCAAACTTCTTGATTTGCCGAAACTGAGGAAGGATATTATCTGGCAATCGCAGTCAAGAGGATTTGTAAACGTTAATTGCACTCAAGAACACAATTTTATATTTGGATAACATACAGAAAATTTAAACTAAGGCACATGGCTATTGAGCTAAGGGATATGGCTAAGGAGAAGGTTAAAACCAAGGTACACTGCTATTGAGAAGTTAAAACGCTCAAGTTGAGTTTTTCTTGAAGACGGAGTAATCTGAGAAGAGTTTGAAATTGTAATTATTGGATCTCCATCAACTCAGCATCTGAGAGTAAATTATCAAGTCTACAATCTGTTTCATGTCTTGACAGATGAATTGCATGCATTCACAAAACTTTCTACGGATTTTTCAGGTTTATAGTTTGGCTGAAAATCAATACATTTTGTAGGTGCACAAGCTTTAACAGAATTTACTGGTCTCCTATACTGATTGCAGTGCTATTTTTTACATGAGAGTAAATTTATAAGATGGTTATATAAATGGTATACAGTATAAAATCAAAACCTGCAGTTTTATTTGTATGCTGTTTTGCATGATAAATCGTTAATTAAATGCTTAGAAAAATGTTTTCTCGTAAAAAACATATCTAGAATTCATAATTTTAGCAACATAAAATTTGAATGTTCTAGTAAGATGTTTTGTACGATGTGTGCTGATTCTCAAGAGTAAATAAGAATATACACCATAAACATTGTTACTTACTGCAATTGATAGAGTATTTGTTTACCAGAGTAGCATTTATCCATTCTTAGGTGATTAGTCTTTGCTATGGAAGCAGACTATTTACGTGCATGCAGTACATGTACATCGCACGCACGTACGAACGAACGCACGCACGCACGCACGCACCCCCCCACTCTCTCTCTCTCTTGATCAATCGATCGATCGTATATTTTGCTTGTAATCTTTACAAGTTGTACTGATTGTTACATGTTCAAATGTACATGTATGTAGCACAGTGGTGTTACGACTATGGCTATCGAAAAACCATTGTTGACGGCCACAAACAATTACACCTAGAATAGATTATAGATTTGACTGACAACTCTGGAAATAATCATATTTATCCTTTAAAGATAAATACAGCTATTGAGAATTAACATTTGGTTATTTTGACAATTTTTCATAAAATATTCCACAGTGCCGTGCACTTTTCCGGAATAATCAGGTCCTTTCACAACACTATATAAGATCCATGATTATTTATAAATTGCGCATGCACTGTCAGTCTTTTCAATTTTCCACCTTGTCAAGTGCAGACGAATTCTGAGGCATCGAGAAAAATCGAACTCAATCGGGTAAGTATTGTATCAATCGAGCAAATTTAAGCATTGGAATTGCCTATATTATATTCATTAATTCATTTATTTCAAAATATGTTGTAATTTATAAAAAAAAATGTACTTCGGTCAGTCAAATTTAATTATTCAGAATTGTAAAATTTAGATTAACAAAACTTTGATACATTAATTGTATATTTGCAAGAGCATGAGAACGGGAATGTTGAGAACGGAAATGAGGCGGTTCAAGGCCAAATCGCCATATGTCACTGTCAGACCACCGGCTCGGGCAGCATGCAGTTCCCGAAGCTCGCCTAGTACAATCACGAATGAGGAGGGCCCGAGGGAACCAGCTGAATGAAGTTAGTGTTCAATCTAGTGAAAGTATTTCGAACGCTACTTTGCATGAGGACGTCACCTACACAACGCCATATGTCAACATGGATGCTCAGTCTCAGCTTGATGACGTCATGATCGCTAGACCTACAACCACTCTTATCCAAATCAAAATGTACCCTACCAACCAGGTACGCATATTAATTATCTAATCAGTATCACCGCAGATTCTCGGTGCAAATATTTCACTGTCTATGCAGGAGAAAATTGGGATTAATGAATATATTGATCTTGCCAAACTACTGCACTTAGACCCTGCTGTTGAAACACAGCAACTTGTTTTTGAAGAAGGTGAAATTAGAATTACAAATAAAAATAAAGATAAAAAAAATTACTACAATTTCTGAATAGACTAATTCCTTTTTAGGCGGAAGCGCCTATTGCAATCGTTTGTGTGGCCTTCAACGTCACAGAGGTCAGGAGTCCTTTTTCATGGTACTCCAAACGGAATTCACATAAACAAAGGGCATGCAACTCGCTAATTAAATTATGGATACCCATCAGAACAGGGTAACGACTGTTGAAAACAGATTTTCAAGCGAACACTTATACTTTTTTATCATTCCTGAATTTAAAAATTGAGCAAAGAAACAACGGCTAAGCGTTCTCTAACGTAACGCACTCTAAATAAATAACGAAGCAACCAGTGAGTTACCTCTCTTTGTAAATAAATATCATAATTAACATAGGTAAACCCGGTATGTACATAAGTATTGATTAGATAATGTTAACAAGATTTAATATTATTAAACAATTAAACAAACGAAATGAAATATACATGTTGTAAGCGGTCAAAAAAATGTTGTTTCTAAATAGATTACAATATTTAAATTTTCTAGCAATTGTTTATACGGGTTGCAGAGACACAGTGAAATATAGTGAGCATACTCAGGTTTAATGTGTGTAAAAGAATGCGGCACACAATTCATTTTCATTTACATTAATGATTTTTGGTATATCGTGAAAAATATAAAAAAAATCAGGACTTCTTTATTTTCGTATGATATATTCTATAGCCCTTATATTGAAACCCTTTTTCCTTTTGTCGTTTTATTGCATTGCGTGTCCTTATGATACAGTGCAGTATCTAATGTAAGTAGACTAAGTATTATATACCCTTGAAGGGAAGAACACCGATATATTATCTGTTCCTTTATTTATTGTATACAGTATTTCTAATTCTAGTCAGTGGAGTTAGAAATGTACTGCAAACTGCATGTCAACAGAGACAGTTGTTAAAGGTACTTGGAAGCAATTACTGTCGAATAGAATACTATTGAGATTGCATTTGTTAGGCTCGAAACTTACCAAGATATAAATATTTCATGTGCATACTATATGTGTATAAATGTATTTCATTTTTTTACTACAATTTTATATGTAGAATTCCGGGTTATAATAGGTCCCCATCATCTCCATGCGTGTCGTAGGAGGCGAATGAATGGGGCGGTCTTTCGGATGAGACCGGAAAAATCGAGGCCCCATGTCACAGCAGGTGTGAAACGACAAAAATCCCTTCTTGCTCAAATGCCCTGAGTGCCGAGTATAGGCCTAAATTTTGCAGCAATTCAACAACAATGGTGGCGTCTCCACATGAGTAAAATATTCTCGAGTGGGACGTAAAACAATAAATAATCGATTAATTATACGTAGACCAAGCATTGTCTACTTGATATTCTGAGTGTACCCCCTGTTTGATAGTATATCTAGCATTAATTGGTATAGTCCCAAGAATGAAGACAACCCTTATCAATACTCTATCAAATACAAAGGTCAAAGTACTAAAATACCGAAAAATTGTGTTTATTTCAGAAGCGTTTGAATTAGAAACAGTGATTACCTTTCAAAAGTATATGACCGGTATTGATCCCCAGGACTCAAAATAAAAAGTCATGCTGTAATTCTCGACCAAAAAACATTCTTCCGCCTAACAGTAGTCTCAATACTTTGATTAACTTATGCAGCCATCTATTTGAAACGTTTTCCGCAGCATGCATGTGTGAGGCATTTTAAAGTTTATTAGTTCAATATGTCTGGGGCAATCACGATCCTCTGCACTCGGGTGGAGGGATTACGAAGTTCGGTTTAGGTTTAGGCGTTCAAAAAACTCCTTGATCAGTTGGGAAAATATTGATGCAGAATTGTAGTTAATTTCATGGGTTAGTCTGCTGTAGCTGAAAGAAAACCTATTTCTAGTCTCCATCAGCACAAGTGTTGCTATGACTTCAATTTAAAGGGTTGATGTCTTAAAAAAGACTGCAGGTTTTCACATGATTGATTTGTCTTAAGTGTGGCCAAAAACACCACTCCATAAATTGCTACAGTTATCAAACCAATGACAAAAGTTCCAGATTTGGAATGGGAATCTGTCAAACTTGCAATTTTATTCAGAAAGCTCAGCAACAGTAGGTTTTGGTTTAGTTGTTGGTACTTCATGGGCTTATAACTCCTGGCCACAGAAGTGAAATGAAGACATGTGAGGGGATATAACCTTTTTAGAGTTTGTCCCTATTGTGCTGGGGTTTTACTTGTGGTCAAATGAATTGCAAAATAGGAAATTGATACTGCATGTTGACAATTTAGTTTTCGTTGAAATATTGAATTAAAAACATCGAAGAACAAAAGGGCAATGCCTTTGATGAGAGATTTGGTATTGCTAGCTTTAAAATACAATATTCAGTTTAAAGCAGTGCGTGTTCTAGATTGTATAAATGAGATGGTACATGCCATTTTTCGATTTCAGTGGACCAGATTCAGACAGTTAGCACCTTGGGCAGATTGCCATCCCTATCAAGTACATACTCCCTTTTGGAACCTTTTGAAGGTCATGTCAATCATTTAATGGAATCAAGTCTCCAGAAACACAGAAGTTGCTTATGGACCTATCGTCAAATAATCTGGCACATTCTACAGCTAAAGGCTGTATGCCAGCTCTTAGTCATCATTTGCAAGTGCACTGCCTAGACAATCCAGTCAAGTCTTTCATTATACAAAAAATGTTAGCAGGTTTTAATAGAATTAAGCATGCATAAGACATCAGAAGCCCTATAACCTATCAATTGTTACTAAGAATCGTGGCAATTTCACCAACAGTAACACAATTAGACTAAATCCAGCTATGAGTTTTTGTTGTTCGGTTCTGCATTTGCGACTGTATTTTTCGGTCTTTTTCCAATCGGTGAGATATCAGTAGCATCTAATAACAGTCAAAAAAGAAATATACGGCATCTTTCTGACCTAATAACAACTGAAGATGCAATCAAATTCAACATGCGTTTTTCTAGAACGCATCAGTATGGGAAAGGTTTAATTATTATTGCAAACAGCAAATCAACAGAGTCAACTGTATGCTTTGATTTGCAGGGAAGTTGTTTACAACTTAGATCTCGCCTTGATGGTCCTCTATTTGTAAAGGCAGAGATAACGAACA
>CAJDSM010017311.1:10680-39612 GCA_903981925.1 Ostrea lurida | reverse complement strand
GCTTTCGACAATATGTCTCTTCAGTGATTGCTCGACCCGAAAGTTTGGAATCGAACATGAAAGTACACTTTATAAAGTGAACCAAGTAATGCCAAAGTTGGAGCCAATCTTCGAAAGTCAGAGCTCTGCCTAGGGAGATTCCTTGGATTTTGATATGAATTTCTAATTTTACCACTGCAATAAATCATTCCGTTCCGTAGTACATAGACTAGCAACTGGTTGTAGAGACCTCGGGGACAACAGTCACCAGCAAGCCTCGACCAGGCGGTCATAATAAATATATACCGGTACCAGATTTTGATGCACCAGATGCGCATTTTCGACACCAATTATGTCTCTTCAGTGATGCTCAAACCCTGTGTCTGATTAATTGTTTTTATTCTATCGTTATACCTCAATTGATCTCCAAATTGCTTTCCATCGTTTTTACCATAGAATAATCAAATACACTGTATACGTGTCATATCAAAAACAAAATTGGGTTGGGGATTTAAATGGGAAATAGTTAAGATGGAAGAATACATGCACATAAGATAATGACAGGCCCGTTAAATGTCCCATCAACAGGTACAATTGAATAGAAATACAATTATGAGAAAAGGGGTATTTTTCTTTGAATTTAGAGAAGAAAAATTATTTTAGAGAGAAATAAGAAATATTTTTCCAGGTCGATCAAAAGACTTTGATGTATGCTTAAGTTGATACTCGGAAACCAAATTTATTTCGTTGAAAGTGTTCGTGAATATGTAGATATATTATTATCTTAAATACATGTACCTACATTTCCATCCTTAATCTCTTACAGATTTGAATGAATGCGATGATGATTCTCCTTGTGAAAATAACGGAACTTGCATAAACAACGAAGGGTCTTTCGTCTGTGACTGTGAAAAGGGATGGAAAGGAAAAATCTGTCACATAGGTTGTGTTTTACGATATCGTTTTATGTTGGGTATAAAATTCAAATTATCATATCCGATATAAGTGCAGAGATTCTTTGCATGGTACATGTACCAATGTCGTCTATTTCCGTCCAAGTAATGAAGAGATAAGTTTATTTTACAGACCCAGGGATTATTACTCGGAAGGTATAATACATATACAGCATGCCACATCCCCTTCCTTAATCATTGTAATATAATATATAACAATATCATATACCCATCGCATCTTCCCTATACCCTTTAATCTAATCGCCTTCTTCTAAACCGGGGTTCGCAGACCAGACAATCGGTCTACATATTGTAAGATTATATGCTGTCTTTAAATACATTCTGTGAAGCTTTCAATAAAATGCTGATTTTTTTCTGTTTAGACGAGAACGAATGTGAGCTGTATTCCCCATGCGATAATGGTTTCTGTATGAACACTAATGGTTCCTATTTCTGTGATTGTGACGATGGATGGCAAGGACAAAACTGCACAGAAGGTCTGACTTGGGATCACTTATAACTGTACTTTAGTGTACTGAGATTGTAGTTTAATTTGATTTGTAAAATTCAATAACATTCTATATATGGTTTNCTGACTTGGGATCACTTATAACTGTACTTTAATGTACTGAGATTGTAGTTTCATTTGATTTGTAAAATTCAAAGAAAGAAATGGTGATGAAAGTCAGGAAAACTTGCAAAGTATTCCAATTTTACAAACTCCGGTCCATGTGCTTTACAGACACCTTGTGACTAAAGCCAAAGTTGTTGATCTAAGCATGAAAGACAGATTTTTTTTAACAAATTTTAATTTACGACATTTCCTATTTAAGATGATAAAAATATTGATAAACATTGTTAAGAAGACTAATTATGATCATAGAATGTGATGACATAGATCCAGAGTGTATGGTCCAGACTAATTTAGAGTGGTTTCTTGTATTTTTCAGACGCCAATGAATGTGAGCTCATAGGAGTATGTGAAAATGGCGGTAGCTGTGTGAACACTAATGGATCCTATGCGTGTCGATGTGTGGAGGGATGGGAGGGACAACATTGTGAAAACGGTCAGCATTTCATTGTTTTTCAACGTTATGATGAACATCATAATCTTTGTTTTAGATAATTCACATTTTGCTTATATTTGTAAAGAAAGTGTTGTAGATGTACAATATACATATATCTTGCAAGTTGATATTACTACCCTCTGCGAATATCATTTGAAAAATGTTTATTTTCATTTTCCATAGACATCAATGAGTGCAATGTGACTGAACCATGCCAGAACAACGGTACCTGTGAAAATACGTTTGGCTCTTACATCTGCCACTGCCAAGCAGGATGGCTGGATAAAAATTGTCAAACAGGTGAAGCTCCCTCCCCGAATATCCGTTTTTCTGTTTTCAATCATATTTTAAGCATACTTGCTATCTAAACTTGCTAATAAATTAAATTGTACACAATTGAAAAGATGGAGATAGGAAACTGTGATTTATCTTCTAACTCCTATAAATTGTGAATATAACAAATTGTACTTTTACATTTTCTGCCGTTTAGGAATCTTTTTACACGCCCTTAATTTGTCGACAAGGGTTTATTTAAAACACAGTTTTGAAAAGAAGTATATCCTTATCTTAAAATCAGAGATAGTAGTTCATGTTTCATGCGATGGTATCTGAACATGTATGGAGAAATATACAAAGATTCAATTCTAAGTATATAAGTATGATATAGATTGTTTTTCTATTTTCAGATGACGACGAATGCAAACGTTTGCCTTGTCAAAACAATGGAACATGCATCAATACTATGGGGTCCTATATGTGTAACTGCACAGAGGGGTGGCAGAATAAAGACTGTAGAGATGGTAATTGTTTCTTACAGTTTTGAATTTCGCACTTGAAAAGAAATTTTTGCACTTAACNTGGCAGAATAAAGACTGTAGAGATGGTAATTATTTCTTAAAGTTTTAAATTTCGCACTTGAAAAGAAATTTTTGTACTTAATCGTTCTTTCTTTCATTTAGATGTGGATGAATGCCTTGTAAACTCACCCTGCCAAAACAACGGCACTTGTATCAACAATAATGGTTCTTATGTATGCAACTGCGCTCAAGGATGGGAAGACAAAAATTGCAAGACAGGTTGATATTTGAATAATTGTTATCATAAGGCTGACATTTCACATATTGATTTGGTATTTCTGTTTCATATTTATATGAGATTGACTGGTTTCAGATATTGATGAGTGTCAGCGTTATTCACCGTGTGAACATAATGGAACATGCATCAACAGCGAAGGGTCTTACTCTTGTGACTGTAAGGCAGGATGGGAGGGCTTTCATTGTGAAAATGGTAAATATCTTCTACATGCTTTGAAAACTATCTACCGCTTTACCGTTGTAGTTAGATGTAAAGGTGAATGCCGGAATCATCTATTGTTACTGAATAAAAATGTATCTTCTGCTGTCATGGTAATCTTTGACCACAAACCAAAAGTGTAGTGTAATAGAATGTTTGTTGAAAAAGGAGAGAGCTTTCACAAAATAACATATCAACAAATCCAAGATAGACCAGGAAAATTTTGGATGGAACCACTGTATTTCTTCCTTGAGGCTCCTACTTTGTAGTTTTAGTCACTTTGTTGAGTCTTAGATAAAATTCTTCTCTCTTTAGATACAAACGAGTGCTCCTTTGATCCATGTCACCATAACGGTTCCTGTATCAATATCGATGGATCATATTTCTGCAACTGTACAGACGGCTGGCAACACAAAGATTGTAAAGATGGTAAGTACATCTGTATGTACTACATATACTGATCAATTCATTACATTATCTTACAATTTGCATTATTTCACATACGGTTGAAAAAAACTTACACAAGTGTTGATGTTTTTCATAGATTTTGATGAATGTATTGTTCTTGATCCTTGTCAAAACAATGGAACGTGTTACAATACCAATGGCTCCTACGTCTGCCAGTGTACAGACGGTTGGCATGGACACGACTGTGAAGAAGGTATTTGTACTTTACGTACATCACAATTGCAAGGGGCTCATGTTTATCATGATTTAAGTCGGAAGATCATAAATGCTGTCAAAAGTGATATTCTTAGAAAATCTTCAATAGCTATTTATGTTTACTCCCCACTGTTTGCAATGAAAACTATTTGCAAGTATTAAACAGAATGTTCATGTATAATGTTTTCTTTCGATTCATTCGCATGCATGTGACCGATCAATTTGGCCTAACACTTATTTATGAAAGAGATAATTTACATTACAAAAGCTAATGTACATCAATAATGCATATTATCTGTGGTATTCTTTGTTTGTGTTTGTACCCAAATTGCAGAAAACTAGTCGACATTACTTATATAATATCAAGCAAAGGAAAACCACACATTGTTGGTCTCGACATTTGTTGAATTAAAAAAACATTAATATCCTCATTGGCATTTTGAAACAAATTATTGATATTGCTGATTCTGTTAGTGATCAACATTTTGTGTAATATTATTATATAATTCACTAACTCGAAAAATTATACACAATCCTCAGCATATGCACATTAGAAACTTACATTTTCTGTTTAAATCATTTCATCGTAGATAAAAATGAATGTCAATTGTATGGACCTTGTGAAAATAATGGAACGTGTGTGAATAACAGAGGGTCCTATGTCTGTACATGTAAGGAAGGCTGGAAGGGACAACACTGTGACGAAGGTAAGAAATCTGATGTAACACGCATAAGATACACACTGTATTTCAAAAAGCTTCGAGTGCCGTGTCGGCTTTTTTTCACCAATTTATTTTCGTACGGTTTTTAAATATATATGTANTTCAATAATCAAAATCTGATGTAACACGCATAAGGTACACACTGTATTTAAAAAAGCTTCGAGTGCCGTGTCGGCTTTTTTCACAAATTTATTTGTAAATCTATTTTCGTACGGTTTTTAAATATATATGTAAATTTAGTTTCTTGTGTCGAATGTATATATCATAACCATAGATAGATAGATAGACTGATAGATTGTTTATTCATTTACAGATAAGGATGAGTGTCTGGAGGCAGAGTTATGTGAGAATAACGGAACTTGTGTAAACAACAATGGATCCTACACATGTATTTGTACAGATAACTGGCTCGGAAAACATTGCAATGATGGTAAGATCTTGATCCCTTCATCTATCCCTTTGTCTGAAGTGATTTATCAATGTACAGCTTATCAGTTGTTGCCTGTAATTTGTATTGTAGATGCTGATGAATGTGAAGATGATCCTTGCTTAAATAATGGAACATGCCAAAATAACCTAGGTTCATATGAATGTAAATGTGTTCCCGGGTGGCAAGGTGTTAACTGTGAAAAAGGCAAGTACCAAACCTCAATTGTATCCACATTATATTTTCATATCTATACGAGATAATTTCCCTGGCAGAGGCAGGGGATATAACATTCACTAAATCCACTAAATCCAATCTGATGCTTACAGATACATCTTGTTTAAAGTACTCTTGTTGAAACGTTTTGCACATGCCCATACTGCCTGAAACAGTTGCCCATCAAAGTATACAGTCCATATACTAGTAGTTATTGATACAAGTCTAGTATTTAGTGCACCAGTGTTTTATTTTATATTCAATGAACTTCGTGGATTTCCTCCGTTAGATGAAGTTCGATAGCGTGTCTTATATTCCGTTAGTTGAATATTACTGCTTCGATTTTAGATATAAATGAGTGTTCGGATTCACCCTGTGGAAACAATGGCACCTGTTCTAACACTGAGGGGTCATATTTCTGTGACTGTACAGCGGGCTGGAGTGACCATAACTGCAATAAAGGTATGGAAAAGAAACCCAACTTTTCTAAGTAAACCGTTGATCCTTGTCAAAAGCCATTTCTAAAATTCATTTGTGTGTTTTTGTAGACATCGATGAATGCACTGAATACGAACCATGCCAAAATAACGGTACATGTATCAACAACAATGGATCATATATGTGTATCTGCGTGGAGGGTTGGCAGGAGCAACACTGTGATGAAGGTTAACTCCATTGTATTGTTATATCGAGGGCATTTTCTAATGATAACACTAACACATCGATAATGGATTGCTTATTCTGATCCATATCAATGACAAATTGAAATAAATTAAGTTTTTTGTTTCTGAAAAATGTGTCCCTCCATATTTAAGATAAGGATGAATGTCTTCAAGCACCTTGTCAACATAATGGCACGTGTTCCAACACCATTGGGTCATACACATGCACTTGTGACGACGGCTGGGAGGATACGGATTGCAAAGAAGGTTAGAAGGTGTTAGTAAAAAGGACATATCTAGATACTGTAATTCCTCCTTTGAATTTTGATTATAATGAGAGTGTTTGAATTCATCATTACAGATCGAAATGAATGTTTGGAATTTCCATGCCAGAACAACGGCACATGTGTCAATAACAATGGTTCCTATATATGTAACTGCAATGTGGGCTGGGAAAGTCACAACTGTGAAAAGGGTATAGAAACTCTTTAAAAGTTACTGAACTAGCATACCTTATATTTTCATCGTAGCATCACTGTACCTCGCACAGCTAAATGAAAGTAAACCTGTAAAAATGATCGTTTTAGATTTAGATGAGTGTACTGTATTTGAACCCTGTCAGAACAATGGAAGTTGTATCAACAATAAGGGATCCTATGTTTGTACATGCGAAAGTGGATGGAAAGGACAGCACTGTGGCAGAGGTATATAGGCATTTTATATAGAATTCAAGGACTGGTTTTCAATTTTAAAAAGAAAATCTATGCTATGGAGCAACATTATAAAATATGTGTCCTTTGTCTTTTTGTGTGAATGAACTACATTATCTATCTCGTATAAGTTTCCTGGTTAACAACAGTGATTATTTTTTCTCACATGATACATCTAGTCAACAACAAACATTTGAAGTACGTCATGTATTGCATAATGTACATTTCTACATATATAAGTCAACAACAATCATTTGAAGGACAAAATGAAGTGTTGGAAGTTTTCTTCCTCGTTTTTACATCGGTTTTAAAGACACTAAGGTAGAATCTATCTCGTATAACCTCGTAAATGTAGATGTGGACGAGTGTTTGGAGTTTGAACCTTGCGTCAATAATGGAACATGTCACAACAACAATGGTTCATACAGTTGCGAATGTTCAAAGGGATGGATGGGGCAACATTGCGATATCGGTAAGTTTCTTATACGTGTTGTGTGATTTTATGGCAATCATAAACCAATGGGTGCAATAATTACAAAAAAGATACAATTGCAGCTGTAATATTTAACTTTATCACACAACTGTACTGTTTCCGGGTTCATAACACGGGTTCGGAAAAACGATATGAACTCGTAGCTGAGGTTCATAAAAAAGCAAATTAGGTAGGTCAATCAAGCTTGTTTTACGTAAAGAAAACGGCACATCAGACTTTGAAACTGTAAAAATTAACGGTGAAAGAAACATTGTTTTGTCCACGAGGTTGTTCCAAAAGGGTTTTGTGTCTTTTATGAGGTGAAAATAAGTGCAACAGAAATTCTAAGCTTCTTCAAACCGTGACGTTGCAGACGACGTCACAATCGCATTGGCGGGACGTCAAACAATAACAATGTGACAAATTCGGGTTGTGAAATGGAAAGCAAATCAAAATACGTGTTCAATGATAGTTGTGTGATAAATAGAATCTTATACTCGTGCTTATGGCATATGAATTTATGAAATGAGTTACCGGATTTAAATATTTCCCTCGCCAAGGCTCGGGAAATATTAAATCCGGTAACCATTTCATAAATTCCATATGCCATAAGCACTCATTCAAGATCTTCTATATTTCTTGCTATCAACATGTCACATGCTTTAATAAGACTGCACTACTCTGAATTATGTGACATTCAAGGATCCATTCACAATAAGATCAATAACTTATAACAATCCCATATAGCAACATTTTTTTTATTACGCTGTAGATGGATTACACTACAGAGGGTTGAATTTCAAAAATAGAGAGAGAAAAACTTTCTTTTTTTTAAATGACAGATGAGAATGAATGTAAGTCGTCTCCTTGTCAAAACAATGGCACTTGTGTTAACAACGATGGATCCTATTCATGTGTGTGCACACCAGGCTGGACTGACCATGACTGTGAAACTGGTTAGTTTGTTAGTACACAATTGTAGGACAGATAGTCCTCGATGTAAAGCTATGGCTCTGATCTCATTAACTTATAGGTGATGGAGTAAGGGTAACATTCAGAATTTTCATATTTATGAAAATGCTTCGTTTTATAAGACCAGTTAAAATGCTTCAGTAACGAAAAAGGGCATACCAAACCAGCAAAACAATGAAAATTATCGCTTGTTTATCAACGTGAAGACGACCGAAACAATCATAAAACTTTAATCCCTTGTAACAGGTTTAAGTCTATGTGGTGATATTTTTATTGTAGTTTGTTATATTGCGCAGACTTTATAAAATTTTCACAAAACGAAAAGAATCAAAGGAATAAATGTTTGGTTATCATTTGGGCTTGTGAAAAAAATTGTTAGCAAAACATGTTATTTTTTCAGACATTGATGAATGTTTGCTGTCTCCATGTAAAAACAATGGTACTTGCCATAACAGTAATGGGTCCTATGCCTGTGAATGTACAGAGGGATGGCAGGGTAAACACTGTGATGACGGTAAGGAAGGGAAAGATAGGGTTCGAATATATTTTTCATTGAATTTGAAAAAGGAAAATTCCAAATGCACTCCAAAGCTCCAAAACATTTACGTTTTGTCATCCAACATTTCCATTGATACAATATTATGCAGATGTTACCATTTTGTTCCACTTCACAGATAATGATGAATGTGCTTCACTTCCATGCCTGAATAATGGAATATGCATCAATAATATTGGGTCATACTCATGCAATTGTGTAAAGGGATGGATTGGTGATATTTGTGAAAATGGTAAGACACAAGTATACATTAGAGTGACGAAGTGTTGTTTGTTTACTGTGGGTATGATGGATACCAGCATTGTTGGAAGATGAAATGAGATTCAAATTGTACCACAATGCTGTTGACCATCATATTTCTCATTAATGCAACAAAACTACGCTTATTGTTTTTATTTACATCAGAAGTGGATTTCTATTTGCTATGCCCCCGTGATCGAAGATCGGGGGGCGCATATTGTTTTGTCCTGTCTGTCATTCTGTCCTTCTGTCATTCTGTTTGAAACTTTAACCTCGGCTATAACTTTTTGAATGGTAAGTACTAGGGCTTTGATATTTCACATGTATGTTCCTTATGACAAGACCTTTCCGTGGGTACCAAAATGTTTGACCTCCTGACTTTGACCTTGAAGTTTGCCTACTTTTCAAAAACTTTAACCTTAGCTATAACTTTTGAAAGGTAAGCACTAGGGCTTGATATTTCGCATGTATGTTTTCTTATGACAAGACCTTCCGTGGGTACAAAACTTTTTGACCTCCTGACCTTGATTTTGAACTTAGACCTACTTTCAAAAACTTTAACATTAGCCATAACTTTTGAATGGCAAGAGTTAGGGCATTCATATTTCACATGTGTATTCCTTATGACGATCCTTTTATCTGGTACCAAAATGTTTGACGTTGACCTTGAATTTTGACCTACCTTTTAAAAACTTTTAACATGGCCATAACTTTTGAATGGTAAAGGATAAACCTTTCTTATTTCACATGCATAATCCTTATGGCAAGCCCCTTCCACTGGCATGCGGAATACGGGGGCATTCGTGTTTCACAAACACATCTTGTTTTATATATAAATAGGCGAACTTATCATTGTGTCAAACGTAATCATGATCCAAAAAAAAATATATATATATACAAAGTCGAGTGTAGGGCAACATGGACCTCCAACAAAAACAAAGGCAGGATCAGGTGCCATGGAGGAGTAAGCATCCTCTGCTGACCTGTCACACCCGTCGTGAAGCCCTTAGTCGAAATAAAGTAAACGGGATTACTCGTCGTCAAATCTAGTAGGAAATTGACAGTCTAGCAAAGGGTATGAAACAAATCAGTCAACATATGTATCAACATACGTATTAACTTTGCGATAATTTGTAATCGCAAACAAGTCATTATAGCGACCGTATCCTTTAGCATCGACTCTTACTGCCTCTTGTTGATGTATTAGACATATATATTGCATTCATTTAAGGGATAATGCACCTGACTAGAGATTTATGTCAATACATATGGAATTTAAATGTATTAACTCGAAGAATTATTTTTTCATTGTGTTTGTCTGTATTTGTATTAATGATTACATATGTCACATGTTTATGTCCATTTGGCCCTGATTTGGTGTAAATAAATACTGCTACAACTATTTACATCACTTGCTAAGTTTACTGAAAAGGAAGTTTTTGATTTATGGTATACTCAATTACAATTATATTACATAAGGTGAGAACACGAAATAGAACAGCAAATACAGTTTGTGATCAAATGAAGCTAGAAATTTCATTTTATGGGAGGGTGGGGCGATGGGAGGGGTGGGGCATGGGAGGGGTGGGGCATGGGATAATATTTAAGAAGAATATCAAATTGGAGGATAGTTTTGATAATTATTGGTGAAATATTTTCAGATGAAAATGAATGTAAGGCCGCGGGAGGATCCCCTTGTCAAAATAATGGGACCTGTATTAACACTCCGGGTTCCTATCTGTGTGAGTGCATGGAAGGATGGCAGAATCATGACTGTCAGGATGGTAAGCAGAATTTGTCAGAACTGTTATATCATTTAGACAGATAAAAAAAATGATTGTAATAATTCATGGTGTACTGGAACTTTTTCGTTTTCAGATATAAACGAATGCGATATGAATGACCCATGTCAAAACAATGCTACTTGTATCAACAATGACGGCTCGTACGAATGCACTTGTGTGGATGGTTGGAGGGGACAAAATTGTCATATTGGTAAGCTTTTTCTCCACCCAGTGTGTCAATATCGTGTTTTATTTTTCAAAATTTTTAACTTTTAATCCTTTTGATATCAGATATCAACGAATGCACAGAAAATGACCCATGTGAGAACAATGGGACGTGTCATAATAACGATGGATCGTATGCGTGTAATTGTGAGAGTGGATGGCAGGGCCAACATTGTGATGACGGTTAGTAGCGATATGAAAGTAAAGTAATGTACCGTTTTGTCCAAAGGTGCAGAGCAAGATGCTTATTCATAATTCTGTTTAATATATTTCAGATGTAAATGAATGTTATGTTAAGGAACCGTGTCAGAATAACGGAACCTGTACAAACAATATGGGATCTTATCTATGTAGCTGTACAGCTGGGTGGAAAGGCAAACACTGCGATGAAGGTATATATTCCGAGATAAATGACAAATTCCTAACTTACATGAATGTATGAATTTTCAAGTGTGGTTATGTAGGTGTTTTCAACTGTGGTAATCCTGTTCGATTCTTTGCATTTTAGACTTCAATGAATGCGAGAACAATCTGCCTTGTGAACATAATGGAACTTGCATAAACAATGAAGGATCTTATACATGCCAGTGTACGGTAGAATGGACAGGTCATGACTGCGAAACGGGTATGACATCCTTTATTTCACATAGTGACCAAATCATTTAAAATCTACATAAAACATTTAAAAAATTCATGTTCCACTTAGTATAGGATCAAAATGTTTCTGAAGCTTGTAAACCATAAACCATTGCTGCAACTTTGCATGATATATGTTTATTTTATTCGCGTTAAATGTTTATATCAAGAGAAAATAAAGACGTTCACAATTCGCTAATGTTCTGTAGATGTGAATGAATGTGACAATTCCCCATGTAAACACAACGGTACCTGTATCAATAATGAAGGATCTTATATCTGCAACTGTACGAAGGCGTGGAAGGGACAAAATTGCCAAATAGGTACGTAATTCCTCCAAATCATGATCGGAGGAACTCTTTAAGTAAAGCAAAATGAAATCAACATATTTCTTCAAATATGTCATATCATTTTAAAATTGTGTTCAGCAGCAAACATTACCTTGCCCTAAAAAATGATGAATAAAATGTTCATGTTACATAATTACATTGTAATACCTCTTTCAGATGTGAATGAGTGTAAGCTGGCCCCGTGTGAGAACAATGGCACCTGTATTAATACTGTCGGCTCTTACACTTGTGATTGTACCGATGGATGGAAAAATCCAGACTGCAAAACTGGTAACAATTACAAATATATCATTATGATACCTTCCTAGATAAACCACATATTTTACTCTGGTAAAATATCTGTAGAATTTGCAAGCATCTTTTTATTGCGCAACATCGTTATTAACCATTTTGACTAGATACTGAATGTACAAGTTGAAGAAATTCCAAAAGTTGTCGTATGCACTGAATGTATGCAAATTTTACAATTTTCAAAGAAAATTCACTTTCCACGACTGGTATTAACTATAGACATACAGTTGAGCTTCGTTATGTCGAACACTGATATCTCAAATACCATGGTTATGTCGAAGTGATTTGGAAGTCGCAGCTACCTATTTACTAAGTATTTTTACCTTCGATATCTCGAATCCATGGATCTCTCGATTTTTTTTCTCGGTCCCATCGAGTTTGAGATAACGAGGTTCGACTGTACTTTATATGCTTTGTGAGGGAGGAGTATGTATTCGTCTTTGCCATTTTCAGATGTTAATGAGTGCAAGAACTCCCCATGTCACAACAATGGAACATGTACGAACAACGAGGGATCATATACCTGTTCGTGTGCGGCAGGGTGGAAGGGGCACAACTGCGAAGAGGGTATGATTTTCACATAGAAAGTCTATTTCTGCTGATTTCTGCAATATACAAAGAAACCATTTTATTTCTAGCTGATGTGTCAGGTCATTTTGTTCTACTAAAATACTATTTCTGCTTAAAACAAAAAAGTGTTTTAATTTATTTATAGCATCTACTTCTTTATTTTATAGATAAAAATGAGTGTGGTCAATCACCATGTAAACACAATGGTACCTGTATCAACAACCAGGGGTCCTACAAGTGCGATTGTACTGTAGGGTGGATGGGCAAAGACTGTAACACAGGTAATCAAGAATTACTTCTTTATACGCTATGTATGTGTTTAAGTGATATGCTTTCTAAAAATCGTTATTATTGTTTAAATTGTTTTTGAATATTACAGATGTAAATGAATGTGAGAATTCCCCCTGTCAGAATAGCGGTACCTGTATCAACAATGGTGGTTCTTATGGGTGCAATTGTACCGAAGGCTGGCAGGGACATAATTGTGAAATAGGTAACACTAGTCCTCACACATATATACAAAGAACTTCAACTTTGTTGCTTTGATTTATTTCAATTTCATGGTTCTATATCCTATTCTCCATTAAATCGGTCACTCCCACTTGAGTGATGTCGCTAGCGTTTTAGAAAAATACAGATTTTTATTATTGCTACATAGTTGTACATGTATATATGCTATTTTTGAATGGTGAGAACCCCGCAAGTTGTACGAACGTGTGTTCAAACCTTTTGTATATGTATTATACAACAAAATATGTTCAAATCAAATTCAATGGTTTTAATGTTGTGCAGTTTGAATATTGTACCTCACTTTCATCACAGATCAATCATACGATTTCATAAAAAAAGTCTTAAACATGAATACATACATGTATAATAGTGCTAAATGATTTGCCAATCTGCGGTACCATAACTGTACAGTTCACTTTATAAAATTTTCCTTGAACAGACGTCAATGAATGTGTCAATGAGCCGTCAATGGAACTTGCATCAATTCACCAGGGTCCTATGATTGTGACTGCATGAGGGGATGGAAGGGCAAAAACTGCGATATTGGTACGTAGTAAACACCCACAATATCACAATGATAATCAATCGTCAATGCTCTGCTTAATCCAACAGCAATAATGTATCTTGCAATCTATTTTACAGATGTCAACGAATGTGATAACTCCCCTTGCCAAAATGGTGGCACCTGCATCAACAATGATGGCTCATATTATTGTGATTGTACGGACGGATGGACAAGCAATATTGCAGACTGCGAAACAGGTATTTTTGTAATGAGATGATGTGATATTAGCTACAAAGCATTCAAGAGTACCCGTATTTTAAGACATGTTTTGACTTACTCCTCTGCTTTGCCAAGATATATTGGTTGTTGGTTAGAGAGCACTATAAGACAATCATTAATTTAGAATTTCTTAATTTCAACAGATGTGGATGAATGTAAGAATAGTCCATGTCAACACAATGGAACATGTATCAACAATCAAGGATCATACCATTGTGCATGTACAGAAGGATGGCAAGGCGAGGATTGTAAAACAGGTACGCAAATGCTACAAATGCATGGATTCTGGTTTTTTCTTTGCAGCAAACATGATTTTTGCACTCAATTTGTTGTCATTGGTTTCAGATCGTAATGAGTGCGACAACTCCCCATGTCAAAATGGAGGAACGTGTTTGAATAACGATGGGTCCTATATATGTAACTGCACTGAGGGTTGGGAAGGGCAGGATTGTCAGACAGGTAAGCACATGCATAGACTGTAAACATGATATTAAGCTATAAATGTGTGTGTGGGTTAATTTATAATTATAGTATTTCAAAATATTTCAATTGTACGGAATTTGTTGAAATTTGTTCCAGTGAGATTTCTTCTTGCAAAAAACTGGAAACAATACCTGTAAGCAATATACATATCTCTACCATACAACACGCATGGATACAGAAAAACCATACGTTCGTATATTACACTGTCAATGCTCTTGGAGAGATAGAATTTTATTATAAACATCTGTCTTGTAGATAAGAATGAGTGCTGGTCCGAACCTTGTAAAAACAATGGAACGTGCATCAATAGCCAGGGCTCGTATAAGTGTGACTGCAACAATGGATGGACTGGAAAAGACTGCATAAAGGCATATATCATGATATACAGCATTAAGTACTAATATACAGCAATATATACTAGAATATAGAGCAATACTTTATTTACTGAAATTCGCAATATATACTGATATACAGCAATGCTATACTGATATACGCATAATACTTATACAGCAATGTTATACTGATATATATACTGATATACAGCATGTATAACTATAACAGCAATAATATACTGATATACAGCAATGTTATACTGATATACAGCAATATATACTGAATATACAGCAATGTTATACTGATATACAGCAATTTTATACTGTATATACAGCATATCGTGAAACTTAGTGTGAAGAACATATCTGTTTAGATGCGCATATACACAGGAAATTCCGATTCATTTTTTTTTCCGGGAATTATGTCTTTGACCTCTTCTCCAATTTAACACTGAATGGTAGAAGGATAAAATATTGCATGTTTAATGAAAAGATCTCTTACTTTATTTTAGAAAAAAAATCCTAGTATAATCAATCAATTATGTGTATTCATTATAAACGATATTCAATTATGATTTTCTACCTGATTGCCCAAAACTACATTTCAAGCAATGTGGGAGCGTGGGGTATGTGGGCTGCCCACTTTTTCTTTCATTTGTAATCGCAAATAAGGTCATTATAGAGACCGTAGAATTTGCGAAATGATGACTTTAAATGAGATTCGTTATATCCCTGCAACATCAACTTTTTGTTAGTAGTTGCCTCGCTTTAAAAAATCATCATACCCATGACATGCCTTGCGTATCGAATCAACTGAGAGACAATAACACCATAACAGGTGATAGGGTTACATTACTACATAAAAAAGGAACTTTGACGATTGCAAAGTCAAAGTCATCACGTTTATCATATGATGTAGTTGTCAGTCTGCCATTAGAGTCAATATTAGGTAAAATATAAACAAATACTAGCAATTGCTTAGTTAATTATTATTGTTGAATATATTTATGATACTATACTTTGTAAACATAGATGAATGCGAAATCAGTCAACCATGTGCCAATGATTGAATTTGTAAGAACACAAACGGATCTTTTCAATGTGAATGTTCTGCAGGATGTCTGGGGAATCGTGTGATGATCAGAAATAGTGTATTATACTATAAATCATGCTACACATTATCAATATACCTAATATTCTGATAGCCTATGTCATATTATCCATATACCTGAATATTGCTGCATATAACACAATAAATCGGCATGCACTATGTATCCATTACCATATTTGTCGAATTGTACATATTTTTAAAGATGTGGCGTGGCATGACCATGGATCGTATTGGCAGTGACCAGGTGATGTTGGTATCGAGTAGCCGCAGTATCGGTGATAAGGTAGTGTAGCAGTAGTCGAAGACCTTAATCAGGTATAATATTGGTATAACATCAAGACCAGGTATCATGTTGTAATATGTTACATGTGGGAGAAACCAGTATTCGATAACATGCAGTAGTGAAGTTAGTGTGGTATTCAGGTGACCAATCATGATTAAATTCGTAGTCGAATAGCGCATTAACGGTAAATGATTGTATCGGAGTCGCATACCAGTATCATACCATAGTTGGGTATGTATACCATATCATATAAGTCGCCATGCATACCAGTATTCGTAGGTGATAATGATGCATTACCATGATCATGAGGTAATATGCGGGTATCATGACCATATCGGATAGTGTATGTAGATACCATATGTCAGATCATACGCATAGTTTGGGTGTAGGTGCATGGACCATGATCATATGAATATCGTATCATACCTGCGATGATCATATTCATGCCATGATTGGTTGCATGAGCCATTAGGTCATATAATATGCGTAGTGCACACGCATATGCGGTATGAATACCATGATCAGTATAATATGCGTATCGATACGCTTATCGATATCATTACCGAAATGCTCGATATCCCTCCCATAGTCGATACCATAGTCGGTATAGTATAGATATTGCGCGGATACCGATATTGTATACGTATTGTATCAGGTACCATAGTCCGGTATAGATAGTCATATGGTGATACCATTCGGGTGATAATATCGAGTATCAGTACAATTGATGCAGTAGTATAATGCATACCATTATTCGGGGGTATAGATATCGATATCATGGAGATGTCATGAAACAGTATTCATAGTAACGATGCAGGTATGCATACCAAGCGGTAGGGTGAAGGTATCGTGTGCGATTAAGCCGATATGATGTAAGTACTGTACATAGGCCATGATCATGAGCCATATCATATAATATTGATCATACCATATTCGAGTATCAGTGGGACGCATATGCGATATTGCATACGGCAGTATGCGTATGCATACCATATGGTATGCATAAATATGGCGATACCAGTATTGGTAAGTGAGGTCGTAAGCATGGGAGTCAAAGCCGATAGGTCGTCCCCCTGCGTGGTGTCGGTAAGAGGCGAGCTGAATGGGGGGCCGCGGTCATTTCGGATGAGACCGGGGAAAAACCGAGGCCCCGTGTCACAGCCAGGGGTGTGGCCACGAAAAAAAGATCCCTGCCCTGCTCAAATGGCGCTTGAGTTGCCGGGAGCAGTAGGCCTGAAATTTGCAGCCCTGTCGACGGCATTGTACGTCTCAGATGAGTGAAGAGTATTCGGTCGGATGTGGGGACGTTTAAAGACAGGTAAATAATCGGATCAAAGTCAAACCATATGTATGACGATACCATAGTCGAGTAATATGAGATGACCATAGTGCAATGTAATGATCGCATGCATACCAGTGATGTTATAAGTATGAGTAGTCATACCGGTATGCGATATCATAGCCATGTTGTTGAAGTATCATGGATCACGACCGCGACTGATTGGTAGTCATTACCAGTATCGTTATTATGAAAATGGCGTATCATGACCATAGTCAGGTATGAATGAAAAGTTGGGGTACGCGTATATTATTTATATGAAATTGTAGGTCATGATCCCAAACCAGTATCGATTAAGTGACCAGTAGTGAAGTAGTGAGATGTCATATGCAGTACCGAAGAGTCATATGCGGTACCATAGTCGGTGGGCTAGTATAGATTATGGCATCTGACGCCTGATGTATAATGATGTATGCAGTACCAGTATCGTAGTAATATCAGACGGCGAATATGCGAGTTAGCCAGTGATTCGGTATAATATCAGTATCGAATAGATGTCATGACCGAATATGATATAAGTATCGATGATTGCGATACCGTAGTCGGGTATAATAGTGCGGATATCATGAGCCCGCAGTCGTAAGAGCTAGCCAGAATACATTTAGATCACACAACAGATATTAAGTCGGGATGCACCGAATTTAAGACCAGTCCATGTAGAGTTGGTGAAGAATTGATTTAGATAGGGATGATTAGAAGATGAGAGAGAGCTGTGAATAAGGCGGAATAAAGCGTCTGAGAGAGTAGTGCGCATTAAGAACGAAGGAAGCATCAGCATCCCAGGCTATCCGAAAGCGCTACAGTTAGAGTTCAGCGATCATCTGAGGAGTCGGTATCAACCCGAGCAGACTGTCGCATGAGGAAGTTTGGTGAAGAGTGTGGACAAGTCGGATTATTTAGAGTATGGGTTAAAGCTGAGGACGATACACCTATGTTAAACAACATGCGTTAAGGAGCATCGCAAAAGCCTGACAGCTCGAGGAGTTCGAGCATAGTTCTAAGTCGGTATGCGCGCCGAGTAAGACGCCATGCGCATGAGATTTGGGTGTGAAGAGTAGACAAGAATTTTTTTAGATAAGATTAAACTGAGAACGAATTGAGCTCAAATATGCCTATTAAGAGGACCAGACAAAATCAGTCTCCGAGCGAGTCGCGAGAAACCTACAGGGCGTCAGTATTCATCAAATCTTGCGTTAAGGGTCGGTATCACCCGATGGAAGCCGAGCCAGTGAAGGTTTGTGTGAAGATATGCGGTAAAGAATAGATTATGGTAGAGAAAAGAAGGCTGAATTAAGCGCGATAACGCAAAGAGTGATGCGGATTTAAACAACACATTCACGGATCTGCCAGCATCCGAGAGACCTAGCAGCTGCAGAGTTCGAGCGGATCAGTCTGAAGTCGGGGGGTACTCAACGACAGAGCGTATCCATGAGAGGTTTGGGGAAGAGTTGGACAGAGTCAGTTATGTTAGATATGGTTAAAGCAGCTGAAGTTGAGATATCCTATTTAAGAACAAGCAGTCTGCAGGCAGTCCGGAAACGTACGAGGCTCATATTCAGGATGCTTCTGAAGTGCGGTATGCACGCGAGTAAAACGCAGTCGCATGGAGAGTGTTGGCGTGAAGGATGTAGGCGAGAGTATTTTTAGATAGAGATTCAAACTGAGGCAAAGCGAATACGTGCAAATATGCCGTATGTTAAAGACAAGCATCACGATTGCAGCGATTCGGAAACCTACAGTCAGGATGTCAGCATCTTGTAAGTCGGGTATCACCCAGACAGACCAGTCCGATGAGGGATTTGTTGAAAGGATGTAGACGAAGTAAGTAGATTGGTAGGAGTATATTGAAACGAACCAAGTGATACTCCGAAAATATGATGGCTATTTGAAAGAAATCACGATCTCCAGGCGATGCGCGAAACCGCCGGCGGGCGGGAGGTACCAGCTTCAGATCGAGGCATCAGTCTAAGTCAGGTGATCACCCGAGGCAGGACAGTCCATGTAGAGGTTGTGATGAGAGGTTTGACAGAGGTAATTATTCAGAGTATAATTAAGAGCTAAAAAACAACGAATAGACGTCAGAGATGATTGTGCCTAGTCTAAACAGAGGGCATCACAGTTATCTCCAGCATCCGAAACCTTGACAGCTCAGATTTCAGCGAGTCGTGTCTAAGGGTCGGGAAGTGAGTCCCCGGGACAGACCATCCAGTGAGAGTTTTGGAGATAGTTGGGACAGAGCTGATTATTGTAGATGGATGAGGTCTTAGAGCAAAACATTGCTCCAAAAGAGCTTTAACCAGCGTCTAATGAGCAACCGACTTCTTAGCAGCATGCCGAAACCGTACGAGTGCGAGAATGCAGCAGAACCGAAGTTGTGTGTAGTCCGTTAGGAAGAGTCGACCCGGGATACACGCTTCCATGGAGAGTTTAGTGACAATTAGACCCGTCATAATGTTAGATGATAACCGGACATGTGAGAGCACTTGCTCCAAGAGAACTGCCGTTAACCAGCACGTAAGCATCCTTATTTCCGGTCAGGATGCCGAAGCCTATGAGCTAAAGTTGAGGCATTTAGAGGTCGTATATTGGATTCCTTGCATTACCGCCGAGAGAGCATCGATTCCATGGCGGAGTGTTGGGGAAGATCGGACAGTAGAGAAGTAAGGTTAGTATAGAGGGCATAGTGAGGACAACTGCGTGCCAAAACTTTAGACCGAGCACTAACAAACGCTTATCTTCCGTCGCAGCGATGCCAAGCCTAGGGTCAGAATCGCGGAGTGATGTTAAGTCAGTGGGATTTCCTCATGTACCCCGCGGAAGAAGCATCGATCCATACAAGTGTTGGGCAAAGATGTGGACGCGGAGGTAATAAGCTAGAAATAGGGCATCAGAGAGCGACGACTTGCTGCCAAAAACTGTGGTAAGCCAAGGTAGGTAGGGGCGCCGGCGCCACCAGACCGACGCCGACGCGGAGGGGGTATGAGGCAGTAAGCTCGCCCGCCGACTTCGTCTCGGTGAGCTAAAAATGTAGATTACAAAAAAAATCTTTATCTTTACGTCAATAATGATAGAGGTTGCATTATTTGGGACCCTCTGCATTAGAGATAAAGTACGATACCGATTAAATACAGCAGACTATGTATAATCATTGAGACAAACATATTAGCATACATCCTTGGCAAGTACCCTTTCAAGGACATGATCATTTTACCCCCAAAGGTAGAGTCCCATTAAGGCAATGTTTTGTTCTACTGTTACCTCAAAACCCTTGTGAGTAGCTACTTATCAAATGGTAGACGAGTTTAAAAGATAGTAACAGAAATTAACATGGTTAGTAGATTTGAAAATTCACAAACATTTGATTTGTAAGTCAACGATTTATAAGTTTCTTTCTCTATCAGGAAATACGACATAAACAGTGATAAAAGTGTGACCTAAAAGAGATTGCGCAGTTGGAAAATTTAGGTATTTCTGCATGATACAAGATGTATCTAAAAAATCCGATACATTTTAAAACCTGGAAAACATTTCACTATCTGACTTTATTCAAGATGATGACAAAATGACACACGAAATAAGAAATAAGAAAAAGAAAAACCATAAGATGGTTAACAGTGATGTTATGTAGATTTGCCATCAGAAGAAAAGCAGCTTAGACTGATTGCATGTACTGATTTAAGATATTTCTCCATTAAGTCAGTCCTATAGCTACAGTTCTGTGATATTAGGTCAAAAAATTGACATTTAGATGATTAACACTGTCGTGGCTTTTTCAGCACTGCTACAATATCTGTACGAGATACAAAGGGAAATAACTCACAAATCTAACACTTAGCTGTGTTCTGTTACGAGTGATTCATTACTTCTTGTAAAATATACCGCCTTTTTGTTGTCCGCAGACAAATTCATTATTACCATCATTTATAATCCCATTACTGTAGAGCACGTTTTGCAAAAAATAGTTATACCATTACCTTTGAGTGACAGGAATAAAATTGCTTTTATATGCCGTGCCGAACTGTACATACATGTATACTCGGATTATACGATTAAGATTATATCTAGTAATTTTGATTCTTTTCACCTTCCTTGAGATATATCTGCAGGTTTTGCACATAGATTAGTTTTGAAAACATTGTCATTTGATACGTGCCTTAGATTGAAATCTTACAGATATTTTGCTGTAGAGTTTTGTAAGCGTACAAGACATACATTTTATTTTGAAGTTGATGAGTGACGTTTTACGCCAGCATTTTGAAAACTGAAAATTATTTTCTTTATTAACATTCTACTTTCAATTATGTCAAAATTCCCAACCGCTAGAATAGACGCCCTATTTTTAACAAGATTCGTACGCACATTTTTCACATCAGCATCCCAGTCATGAGGAAATTGCTACCATTATAATGGGTTAATAAATAAAAGCAGAAACATTGGAAAAGTAAATATTTAGACATTGAATCATATTCCTTTGTATATTTTAAGAAAACTGAGCTTCATATAACAGTTGGTGGTCAATATACGAGGGTTTGCGAACTTTTGTAGATAATTCATAAACTAGCGTCACAAAACTTTACTAAATTGTTGCCTTCGTTAGTAGGATGTATAACCGTGAATTTTTCAAAAAAAATATTTATAGGTTTGGTACAAACAAAATATGAACACGGCAGTTTAAAAAGGTGGCATAAATATCAAGGATACGGCTCACCGATTTTTTTGCACTTCCGAAAGAGCATACGGTTGAAATTTGCTCTATATTTTATGTACAGAACATTATATCTTAATTAAATATATAATTATGAGTCATAAACGTTAAGTGTCTAACAATCATGTCACATATAAAAAGTTATATAAATATGACGTCATAAATAAACGTTTTATATGACGTTATAACGCGTACAACATCCCTTCCGTTCGAATTGTTCAAAAATGGCAGACTCAGATGATAATGCAATGGAATTGAAGCGATAGTGAGAAATGTTTTTTCACAAATCGTTTTTCACAAATTGGACGGTATTTTGAGAAAAAAATAATATGACGTTAACAGACATCACGAAGTTACGTTTTGACGTCGTCCGCGTTGCGCCGGCAGCTATTATGAGATTGATCACTGTTCGTTATCTTTGCCTTTACATGTAAGACTGGTTAAAGTGTGATAAAAATGTTATTTACAGACAAAATGCATTAAAATTTCACAGCGATATTCAGAAAATGATCGTGTACCAAATAATTAAGATATGCTAGAAGTTTCACAAAAAATAAATGAAATGTTCGCGTTTTTCTGGGACAACCCTTGTACGTTATCAGTGACCCGGTGCGATGGTCTAATTGATACGACACTCACTCCACATCAGCCTAGGTTTTTCAGACATTCGTCCTTGTCTACAGTTATAGTAGATGGATAAATTTTTCTTTAAATCATACACTACATGATTAGTTATTTAAGAAATACTAAGTATGGACTGTGGGGTAATGCAAGTGAAGATTACACCTACTTGTATTCTTTTTAACGGAGAATTACATAATTATGCAGAAATTACTATATCAGTTGTTTTTTAAAACAGTATCGAAGTATCAATTTTTAGATGATGATTCTTTTTTTTTAACTTTCCTAGAAAATATTTTTAAAATATGATTTCCCATAAGTACATGTAGTATGATTCAAGAACAGAGAAGGCTATTGTTAACTTTTATGTCCACCTTTCTCGCAATATTGCCCTGTCCACCCAGCCGTACAAGTGCAGGAGGTGGACACTTCATCGCTGGAACAAATTCCACCATTCTGACAGGGGTCCTCGTAGAGGCAGTCGTCCACTTCTGTCAATAGAAAAGAAGGAATCTTTTTATATATACAGTTTGAATGACATGTAAAACGATGGATATTCCACTTCGTTGTATTTCAATCCGTACAATGAAACGTAATGTATATTGATTGGGTTCAGTCTTCAAGGAAATTTAATTTCTTGGAATTTAAACTGGTGGTATTCCCAAAAGATTTCACACTATTGGCATCTGTACATGTAATACATGTGATCTGATCTGTTATTTTATTTTTGAATTCAACTCTTGATTTCAGAAAAAGTGAAAATAACGAATATAATCAATCTCATAATTCCTAAAAATGAATGCAAAACGATAGGGCAAACACCGACCCCTGATGGCCCCCTGATGGACACATCTGAGCTTTTGACCAGGTAAACGAAGTAATGCGTAGCCATATTAGTATGTGAAGAACGGCCTAACGGTTGGTATGAAACACGTCAAACAGCATTCCATCCAATGACAGGTTGTATTTACAAATTAGATTGTTATAAAATAACAACCATGATATTCGCAAAACGCTGACTTTAAACGAGATTGTTGAAACAGACATTGCATGAACTAATTTGTCGTTGGTCTGCCTTAATTTGTGGAGGAATATTAACAAAATTATTAATGCAAACATATACGAGGAGCTATTTGTTATAACTTTGGCTGAAAGAACAACGGTCTTCCAAACAATATGTATAGGTAAATACGTGATTAATAATTATTCTCTTTTATGATAGTGTTTATCATTACTTAATTCCAATAGTAATTGTCAAGATCTCAAGGAAATCTAATGTTGATATATATTTGCATATAATTTCATATCAAATGAGTATAAAAATTTACAAATGGAATCGGTGAGATTCCAGTTGCATTTTTAAAAAATACATTTTGAAACAATTTATAATTTATGATTGTATTATTTCATTAAAAAAAAAACAGAGGACATAATTTTTAAGGTTTTAAATAAATGTACAACAGTATTATTATTGACAGGAAATTACTTCTCATTTCAATATCTTTAGTCCAAAGAAATTACTTTTACTATTTCTCAAACAATATGCTACATTTGTTCAGCGAGAAGCTTCTCCTCATTTTTAAAATATCCTTTCTGTTGCTATCTTTTCTCGAGGAATTGTATTCACCCACGCATAATCTAATTTGAATGACAAGAAGGAAACATACAGAGGGAGACTGATACAAGAAGAGGTCATTTCTTTGACAAGGAAATTGTCATGCTAATAGCTTTTTTCATATTCTACATTATGTTTTTGGTGCTTAATAATTCGAGATCGTGTGTTTTGACAGATACGTTAATTCAACCCTTATACACTGTATACATCAAGTCAAATTGAGAATCCATATTATTCACACACCTAATTAAGATTATTACAGTAGGATTGGATCAATTGACATAAACCATTAAACTTGATTTTCGTTTCATATCTTAAATGATGTTTATATTTACACGATTTTACTTGAACAAAAAAAAAATAAACCTTGCCTATTAGATATTGTGTTGTTCATTAATCTTATTTTCGATGTTTATTATGTAAAACGATATTAATCCTGGTTTGGATGAGAACCAGAATGCACTGTCAAAATATTTTAATTGGAAAACCACAACTATACCACAGAGCACTAACAATTTATACCAAAACGAACACATTGTAAATAAACTACACGTCAATGAATTACTGTCATTTAAATACCATCATATCTATAATTATCCGTTGACATATAAAACAATTTCTTTTCTCTGAGTAGTCATGAATTAGAAAAGAGGCATTTAATTATCAATACCTGGTACTCTAGATAAAGTAGATCCTGTGTCAGGTCCAAATATATCGTTTCCTCCCCAGTCATAACGGGACAGTAACACATCCCACCAATTAGTGGCCCATTCGATTTCCACGGTCGTGGGACGGGGCTTTAAGGTGGTGGTCACCAACATGGTACCCTCGGTGACCACAGGGACCAATTCTGTCTTCAATCCTCTCCTTGATCGGTCAGTGTCTAGAGTCTGACCTTAAAAGTATGAAAAGTACTAATGCACTATATGATTGTGCATGTATAATCGGATGGAATAAAATCATTAATTTCGAGGGGTGTTAAGTTTATACCCACGAATATTTGAATCCTACACGAACAGAAGTTACAGCTCTTTGACCTTGAAAATCATATCCTCTAATAAATTTAACCCCATGAAATGCGATCATACAATAGTATGTAAGAGTTGTCAGTAATATCACGTAAAGGTGTCGATTAAACTCCGAGAGCAACAGCTTCCCTTTAATCGCATAATAATGTTTTTGGTACGAAATAATAAAATCTTATTCTAATTACCAACAATGCAATTTGCATCAATCAAGATACTTTAAAATCGGAAAATCTATAAATGATATTAAAACAATGACTTTAAGTTTATCAAATTTCTTTTTCAAAAAAAAAAAACACTATGGCGAAATGTACTTTTTTTATATGTAAAATCCACAACATTACATCTATATCCTACTCAATTACTGTATTCTCTAGATTTTATCAATATACATGTGTATCATGTAAGGTAATTACTTGGTATTTGTTGTCCTGTTGTGTTTGTCACGTGTAAGGATGATACCGGAATGAGGTTACTTCGTATATCGATGTATTCCTTCCCGTCCTGAGTGAGACGTTTTGATTTCTGTAAAATTCTGGCTACAACACCATCACCCATTTCATACGGATTTTTAATTCTTAGAGATACTTCAACTTTACCAGCTGTCGTTTTCCTGAAAAAAAAATAACATGAATTGTACGTTTAATGAAGAGGATTATAGAATAAAACATTTTTATAAGAGGGGATGCTTACTCCTCCTAGGCACCTGATCCCAACTCTGGTGTGTCCAGGGATCCATGTTTGCCCAAATCTTGGGGGGGGGGGGGTTGCATTCTATTTGGGACTTAACGAGATTGATCACTATTTGTTATATTTGTCTTTACATTAATGTGAAATGCTCGATAGATGGTGCTCATAATTACGAAAATGAGTCGTTTCCGCTTTTATGTTTCCACGCATTTACTGTGAAATAATGAATTTTTCGTGATTATATTTTGTGGTTTGAGAAAAACAAATCATAATTGACGACCTTCTATCCTGTATGCTAGTTTTGTAAACATGTCCATGTTATTAAAATACATCCGCATTGTAGACCTTACAGATATAAATTGGCGAAGTAAACAATGTGTTAAACGTAATCATAGTCCAAAAAATCGAGTGTAGGGCAACACAGACCTCCGACAAAAGCGAAGGTAGGATCAGGTGCCAAGGAGGAGTAAGCATCCTCTGCTGACCGGTCACACCCGCCGTGAGCCCGCAGTCGAAACAAAGTAAAGGGGGTTACCCGTCGTCAAATCTAGTATGCAAAGGACAGTCTAACAAAGGGTATGAAACAAATCAGTCAACATATGACTTAGTGAAAATATATAATCGCAAACAAGGTCATTATAGCGACCGTAGGATTTGCGAAATGATGACTTTAAACGAGATTTGTTATAACCCTGTAACATCAACTTTTTTATTAGTAGTTGTCCCCGCTTTAAAAAGTCATCATACGTATGGTATGCTCTTACGTATCGAATCAACTAAGAGACATACACACCATAAGCAAGCAATAGTGGTACATTACTACATAGAAAAGGAAAGTTGACGATTGTAGAGTCAAAGTCATCACGTTTATCATATAATGTAGATGCCAGTCTGCCATTAGAGTCAATATTAAGTAAAATATCCAAATATGAAGCACATCTGTCAGATTCTGTGGCGTCCTTTATTTCGAGTTTGTCATGATATATTAAATAGACATAATTATGAAAATTATAATTTTTAATTGATAAGACATCATCTATATACCTATATGTAAGGTTGAAGGACACGACAAGTTTTTTGTTTTTATCCCGTAACAGTTTTTGAACAAATTCTGCTTCGTATGAATATAAAATTAAGTCTGTTAATAAGGGGGCACAATATTAGTGCCTATAGAAATACCAACAGATTGTTGGAAGACATGGTCTCCAAAGACTACATAAATATTATCGATGAGAAACCCAAGCATGCTCTTAATATCTACTTCAGAGCACTCGTGTGGGCAATCAGAGTGGTTTCTAACAAGATATGTATCTTGTAAGTTATTTTCAGTATATTTTTTTCAATACACTACTGTTAGTGTAATTCTAAATACCTCATGTGATCCACACGGCAACGCAGTGTTTCCTGTACATGCTGTCTCTTGTCAACTTTCTCATTTGTAAAATAACTGCTGATCTATAAAATAAAAAAAAACCTGTGCTTTTATTTGAAAATCATTAAATGTATTAAGTTTTTGCATTCCTTTGGCAGTAATTTCATTTGTTGTTTTTCAAACCTCACATTTTCCAGAAGTATCACTTCTTTTTGTAAAAGTATATATGCATTTCTTACCTCGCCACAAAGTGTATCAGCGAGATCTGTGAATTCACGTGATACATTCTTCTCCATCCCAGAAACATAGTCCAGATTGTCAATCACCAATGATAAATTAAGTTGTTGTAAATCTAATAAAAACCATTTAATAAAAGATCACTGCATGAGATGAGAAAAGGTAGGAAAGAAACATTGAACCCAAGACATGATGTAGTACTATGGTGAAACACTTTACCAAATGTGACATTTCATATTTACTGTAAATTTTAATATGCTTCCGAAATATATACATAAAAACTGAAAAATAATCGTCAATGAATTGTACACCATGTGTTTTAGGATTTAAGACAATTTATATGTTGATAATTGAATAGGGAAATGTTGATCTACCTTGCGAAGCTGCCATGGATGAAAGAACTGTGATGAGTATCAATATATTTAGAGTTGTAACGGATATTCCAGCAGTATTGCTCTTGGTCGCTTTCATAAAACCATTTAAGCATTTTGTTATAGATATGGTTCCGATATTTTCATTTTTCTGCACCTTAAAAAATTCCAGAAGGTATCATCAAGAGAAATCACTATAGTTTCAATTAAGAAAGACACGTTTTACCAAATGTGACATTTCGTATTTACTGTAGATTTTGATATGCTTCAGAATTATATACAAGCAACTGAAAAATAATCGTCAAAGAACTAAATTTCATTCAAGCAACATGCTCCTTAAAATCAGGAATTACACCATATTAAAACTCCAAAATTCAGTCAAATGTAAAGGCAAAGATTACGAACAATGATCAACCTCTTGAGTCCCTAATAGAATACAAAAACAAGAATAGGGCAAACAAAACCCCTGGACACACCAGAGGTGGGATCAGGTGCCTAGGAGGAGTAAGCACCCCCTGTTGACCGGTCACACCCGCCGTGAGCCCATTGTCTTGATCAGATAAACGGAGTAATCTGTAGTCAAATCAGTGTATAAAAACGGCTTAACAATTGCTATGAAACACATCAGATAACATTTCAGCCAATGTTAGGCCATACTTGTAGATG
>CAJDSM010017307.1:10282-24576 GCA_903981925.1 Ostrea lurida | reverse complement strand
GACCGACAACTCTGTGCAAGAGAATGGTCGTTTGTGTGGATTTTGCACATGCTTAGAATGTATAAAATGCGGAACCTACCTGGGTAACTCGCAAGTCGGGTCAAGGATATCTTGGATTTATTAATTAACCTAAGTTAAAACAAATTGCTATATGAAATTTCATAGTACACTGCATGCATCAACCATCTATTATTACATAATATTCCGGTTGATTATCGGCTCAGCGGCAAGTCGGCTAGAAAATTTCACCCCGTTAACAGTATAGATTTCTACCTTGTATTCATATATTAAGACCCTGGCACCTGTGGACATAGTGTATATTGAACTTGTAATTTGTTTTCACGGCGTTTCATTTATTTGCGCAACATATTCTAATCGATTGTTAGGTATTTGTACAGGTGAGTGGATATGTAGACTTTATGATAAAACAAACCAAGGTAATGAGTAGGAAGTAACGCATCAACTACATCTTTTATCCTTTCCAAAATAATACTAGGACTTTTTAAAATTCTTATTCGATATATGCATACATGTACATGTATATACAAATATGCATGCACATACATAAATACCAAATATAACCCATGAAAGGACCGAAAGCTTATTTCAAAATATTAATATGCAAAAGGTACTGTTCGACAGGAAATAAAGTGGGTCAGTTACATGTACGTGATTAAGACCCACACACGCCCGCACGCGCGCACACTTTTATCGCGTATAAGGTACTAGATTTTTGATATGCCTTTTTAGATATTATTTTAGATATTATTGATAAAAAGAAACATCACGAGAGATGAGAATTGCATACAGGTAAGGACACTTGTTCCCAAACTCCAACGTGTTCTGCAATATGATTTTCGGAATGTTGATAAATTTTAACTTTCATATGTATGTACATGCATTTACATTTGACATAAAATATCATGACTGAAGCTTCATTCTTATCCACCTGAAGTTTCCGAAAAGATATATATATATATATATAGAGAGAGAGAGAGAGAGAGAGAGAGAGAGAGAGAGAGAGAGAGAGAGAGAGAGAGAGAGAGAGAGAGAGAGAGAGAGAGAGAGATTATCTTGGGTGGTAGATTAAGAAAATATTTTATTTACATTGTATAAAAACGTATTTATCTATGTTTTCATGGTGACTATATACACGACATGTATATGTTACCTTCCGCGCTTCGGGTCCGTGCAATATTTCTCACCGGAATGGGTCCCACATTTGAAATTCAATGTTAAAAAAAAGTATGTGTCACACGCGAACATCTTGAAGAAAGCGTTTGTGTCCCACATATAAGCTTTGATTAAAAAAAGTTTGTGTCCCACCAAAAAGCACAATCAGAGACATATACATGTATAACATCTTATATGTGTTTATATTTTTGGCACAATTCAGACATTTTGGCAACGGCATCGAATACTATGAAATGGTTTTCCCATAACAGACATGCATTGCAGATAGACGAAAATTAGACAAATTAATTCTTAAATTAAGGTTAAGTGTAAATTAGTTATATATGATAAATGCAAACGTAAAAGTAGATTTTTATTGCATTTCTAATAATATATGTGTGGATGTAAATGCGTAACATATCCTGACAGAGAATCGCATTCAATATTTGAAATAATGACAAAGATATGCAAGTTACAAAGACAAAACAGATGGAACACTTGCTAGGGATACAGTATCTTGTTAATTTTCCTGTAAATCAATGGGGGGAAAATCTTTGCATTTTTGTCAATTAAAAAATAAAGATGTCCCATCCCTATTATCCACACACAAAATCATTGTCCCATGTTCTGTTGTCATAAAAAAAAGTTTATGTTCCATCGTGTTTTGCACCGGTCCCACCCCAGTGATAAATTAACGTGTAGTTAGAGTTATGGTTCTTTGCATCTTTATCGTGAATAAATTCAGAATTTAGTGAACGTGAAGCGGTATTATACGAATTACAATTGTGTGGTAGAGAAATGTCGATAAAGAAACATGATGTTTTCTGTTAATTTGAACAGAAAAGCGGGTTATTCCCCTGTCAATCAGGATGTACATATACTTCACACTTCTGGTATTACGTAGGTATATGTACATGCCGGCTTAGTTTGATAATTATTGAAGATGGCAATATTAGTAAGTTGACCAGGATCAAAGTGAACAGAACCTATCTCATGTATCGATACACATCGTATTAGCATCAAGGGATTTTGTAAAAAAAAAAAAAATAATAAAAAAATATAATAAAACCGTATGCTATTTTTCTGGAGTGTTTCTATCCTCTTTATCTGCCTTCTATCATGATAAAGTTTTCGTGTCTATTTGATTCATAGCTAATAAAAAAAAGTTAACGTGATGTTCATTTATTTTATTCATGATGACCCTTATACATTACCGGTATATATTGAATGGTTCGTGGTTGGGAAAAATCTTTAATGATTGATGAGAAAAAATAGTAAATACCACTAATGCTAAGTTCCCTATAAACCGACCACCCGTATAATCCGGGTAGTTTTATTCAATTCGGCAGCCGGCCGATTTAGGAAAGTTTCGCTAAATTTTTTCATTGAGTACTCTTTGTTTTTGATTTCATTAGAACAACTTCCAACGTTTTGAGTTAATTAAGGTTCGTATGGTACAGCTTCATTCTGAGCTGAAGCGGAAGAACAAAATTATAATTTCCTCGATTAGCGTATTCAATTCGTGTGACCAAGGAAATTTGATAGGAAATAAAAGATAAGTTGCTAAAATAAACATTGTAACATTTTTAAAATAATACCGCATTCATGGCTTCATCAGGGACATTATCTTGCTCTTTCAAAGTTGTGACATTGGGGCGGAGTGACGCGGGGAAAACTTGTCTGGTAACTAGGTTTGCATGCGGCCAGTTTGCAGATAAGTGTGAAAGTGTAAGTAAAAATAAGTAATAGTTAAACAATTTCTGTAAAAATTCTGTTTATTGATATACAGGGTTCATCGATGCCATTCGATAGACTTTGTTTTGATTTGATTTCCAATCAATTTACGAAATCAAAGTTGACGTTAGCTATTTTCATCCTATTTTGATTATTTTCCTCAGATATTTGTTGTGTCTACACCCCAATTTAGATTTTTTCACTCATACAAACTGTGTATGCCACTATTTTATACGCCCGTCTTTAGACGGGACGTACATGTACTGTATTACATGTATGTTATGGCGTTGTTCGGTCGTCCGGCGACATGCAGGTGCGTCCGTCCGAAATAGTTTGTCGGGCCATAACTTCTTACCCTCTCTATAGATTTAAACAATACTTCACAGATACATGTATGTTGCCCTGGGCCCAAGGGAGTGTCCTGACTTTGAACCAAAGATACTGATCAAAGGTCAAAGTCACAATGCACATTGTCCGAACCATAACTTCACTGAGTGCATGGCTTTGAATAATATTTCACAGAATTGTTTTGGCCTAGACCAAAAAGTGTGTCATGACCTTGAGACAAGGGTATAGGTCAGAGGTCAAGTTCACAATGCACATAGTGGTTTCAGCATTGCCCGGGCTATAACTTGTCACTGAGTGCATTATATTGGAAAGAAATTTTTCCACATAATTGTTTCCCTGGACCTAAGGAAGTGTCATGACTTTGGACCAAGGTCAAAGGTCAAGGTCACAGTGCATATATGGTTTTAACATTGTCCCGACCAGTAAATTTTTCACCGATTTCATGGATTTGTATATNCGATCTTGAATAAAGGTCACTGGTCAAAGACCAAGGTTACAATGCACATACAGTATATATAGTGGTTTTAACCTTGTCCGGACCATAAGTTTTCACTGAGTGCATGGAGTGGAATATTATTTCACAGAATTGTTGACCTGGTTCCAAGGAAATGTCATGACCTTGAGCCAAGATCACTGGTCAAAAATCAAGGCCACAATGTACATAGTGGTTTTACCATTGTCCAAGCCTTAACATTTAAATGAGTGCACGGATTGGAATAATATTTCACAGAATTGTTGCCTTAGACCTAAGGAAGTATCATGACTCTGAACCAAGGTCACTGGTCAAAAGTCAAGGTCACAATGTACATAGTAATTTTACCAATGTCTGGGCCATGACGGGCGTATAATGTTACGTCGGTGTTGCTCTTGTTATCGTATGCGTAGGGTTCTCAATCGTGCTAACGTTGACTGCTATTAGTATCCAAAACATCCGAAACTTTCGCTTGAAACGTCGGAGTTGCAACCTATACAATGTCTTTAGTTTCACTTCACCAGGTGTAATAGGACAGACCCCCCTCCGCTTCGGCAAAACGGGCCTGCTTTAACCACATTCCTACCGGTAACATGTAAAATGGGCCCAAAATTCCTCTTTGGATGAATTAACCCGGGTCCACCTTTGCATGTAAAGTCTGTAAAAACGAATACCACTTTGTATCAATTTCCCTTCATTACGAGGAACTTAGTCATTAATATATCAAAAAGTATCATTGGCAAAAAAACCACCTGTTTTCAATTTTCAAATGTTCATAATTACAAGTACATAAATTTTTGATTTTTTTTAAGTTAGGCATATAGGGAAAAGATTATGTCTTGCCAGAAACATATACAGAATAACATTATATGTTAATGTTATATATACATGTATATATGTACTACTGCAGAGAAAAATGTAGGCATTTGATTGGACGACAAGCCGGGTACATGAGACCATATACCCTGTCAAGAATAGAGGGGGTACAAAATGGCTTCCATAGTTAACCGCTTCGCAAATGAATCGTTACTTTTTTGCATTTATCCACCTTATGGTTTGAGTATTTTAAATTTTTTTGTAAAATTACATTTACTTACTGTAATAATTATCATCAAAACTCCGCCCGTGACGTAATAACAATTAATACGGTTGCGTGTTTGTAAACAAGTTTACCGTTTGTGACGTCATAGTTCAAGGCGGCTCCGCCATTTGGGTTTAGGCTAATATAAACGCAACATGCTTAAATTTGACAACTTTCTGCACATTTAATGCATTGTTGATTAAGAAATAAATACAACATGTTCATTTAAAGTTATTAGTTGAAATACAGATAAAAGTTGTAACATTAAGATTTTCATCACACAACTTTCCTTTCCCCAGGGCTTTGCCCCTTCCCTATCTTTGATTGTTCGATTTTCACATTTATCGCACTGCAGTAGTACATATTCGTTACTGTAGTATATGGATTCTTGGCAGGGTATATAGACTCATATTCCCTGTCAAAGTATTTCTGGTTTTGCATGTAGAATTGTAATACATGTATCAATGTGAAGAGGCATGAGCAATAATATAGAGGTTCCTATTTTTATCACTCAGTTTCCTGGTACTTGTAAGATGTATATCTTCAGAAATATTATAGGGATTCCTATTTTTATCATTCAATATCCTGTTCTACTACTAGAAATAAGCAATTCAAAACGGGAAATCTCATGTTAAAAATTCAGTGTATATACACTGTACAATTAGATTTTTGTCAAATTATTATATTGATACGTCATGTATATTCTAAAAGTTGAGAATGAATATGTATTTTTGAAAATTGTCCGACCTAAATGTTGGAATGCTTGATAATTGCAGAAACCCTTTATTGTTCGTCTAAATGTACGTGTAGATTTATAGTACAGGGTGTCGATTTTATTTTCCAGCAGATTTTGAACTTATAACGTTCGAGTTGCTACAAATATATTTTGCATACATGTATGTGATTGATATAGATAAAAGGTTAGTTGGTGCAACATGGATATTCCAAAACTTCAACGTGTACCAATATATATTTATTGACTTTAAGAAGATCATTATCTCCGTATCTAGACAGACTAGGCTATATTACGTCAGTCAATATCTAAAAGCACATTTCTTAAACTAACAACTATTTTTATTAAGCATACATAAATATATCTTATCTATTTGTTTATTTATTTTTGTATTTCATTCAAGTTTATTCGGTTTCATAGGTTTATTTATTTTATACGCAAAGATTGGATATCAGTTATAATCTATTTTAGGCCTTTCCTTGTTTTAAACTAATTTACATGTAATAGGAATTTTCCATAGTTCTTTTTTTTTTTTATCTAAAAAGCATCGCATACCACGGAGATAGAATGTCAGATTTAATACTTTCACTTGATTCACACCCTTTGATCACACCATAATGTAATTCAGCTATACATATAATTTTTGGGTGAAAAAAAATATATAACACCACTTTTTGGATTTTGTTGGTGGATTTCATTTTGGCTCACCTGAACTGGAAGTAAAATGTACTATTCTCTGTCGTCTGTCTGTCCGTCTGTCTGTAAACTTTTCACATTTTCATCCAAAACCTTTGGACCGCTTTCAGTCAAACTATAGATACATGTATTAATCATCCTTTGGTGAATGGAATGTAAATTTTTAAAATGAAGGGCGAGTTCCTTCTCAAAGGGGAGATAATCACAAAAATGAAAAAAAAAAAAACCAGGGTGGGGTAATTTAAAAATCTTCTCAAGAACCACTATGCCAGAAAAACTGAAATTTACATGAAAGCTTCCTGACATTGAGTAAATTCAAGCTTGTTAAAAGCATAGCGTTCAGGGGGTACAGTGTACTAGTAGGGCGGGACCACAATAGGGAATCACAATTTTAGATGCTACACTGTAATACATGGGGAAACTTTTTAAAAATATTCTTCTCAAGAACCACTTGGCCAGAAGAGTGCATGGAGGTCCTGGCATACGGTATATTCATTTTTTTTCCAATCACAGACCTTGGGGGTAGGGTGGGGCCACAGTAGGGATCAAAGTTTGAGTGATACATTTTATATGAGATTATTTGATATACCTTCAGTTTCAACGAGGAGAGAGAGAGAGAGAGAGAGAGCAGAGAGAGACGAGAGAGAGCAGAGAGAGAGAGAGAGAGAGAGAGAGAGAGAGAGAGAGAGAGAGAGGCAAACAACACGTGATATGAGGTCAAATAAATAAGGATGACAAACGACACGAACAATATAACACTGTGAAACCTTTCCCTTCTTAAGGACGATCAAAGTTTTACACGGAAACTAAATATTGATATTATGACAAGCTAACAATATAACTTAATTATAAAGACGGGGACAGAACGTCTACCTATTGAAATTGCGTACTTATTTCAGCGTATTTACCGCAGTAGGAGCTGGTACATCATTTGGTGTCATTATGATTTAGCGGTCCTCTGTGTATGAAGATCGATAAATCGAGAATTTCATATTTTAGCGCTGCTTTAAATTAGCGCTTCTGCCTCAACGCCAAAGTCACTGAAATTTGAATCCCGAGTACACAAACAATGTACTAAGTATATATCATACCACAATTTATCAAGTACTACATGTACTATGTATAATTTCTCACCATGTCTCCCAAATCGGAATGCAGCATTGTTAGAAGTCTTAAGTATGCGTACATACCGGTATCTTTGTTTACGAGTAAGGAAAAGCATAGTACATGTATACACAAATTATTGGCAAATATACCTTGTGTCTCTCTCTCTCTCTCTCTCTCTCTCTCTCTCTCTCTCTCTCTCTCCTCCTCTCTCTCGCTTCTCTTCTCTCTTTGTTGATCGCTGAAGGTAATTCAAATGGTGTATAAAGGTACGTGTACATATTTGTATAAATTAAATTATTAGCACTATGTATTTTCATCCAAGCAGCTGTGTGTGTATTATTGAATATGTCTTCCTGAATCTCCTTTAAACTTCCTCTCATGTTTTTATTGTTTCCGTTGATGGTTAATCGTGTAACAATGTAACTAAGCTCATTATACAAACTAATCAACGATTAATTTATATACGTTACCAGTAGATTTATGAATCAAAACTGTACGCTTTGCCAGATCTATCAATGTTGTGCATGTTACAATAAGTTCAAATCATGACACCCAGGGTTAATGTGGTGGCCGCTGTTGGGAATGGTTTTTTTAGGGGGGGAGTTGGTCATGGCTGAAAAGTGAAAACCACAAGCCTAATAGTGGCAAAGTAATTTGCTAATATCCTCATGTAATATAACTTTGATTTGTTCACATTGTGACATAATATGAGTTCAGAGCGGGGTCTTAATTGGATTGTAAAATAGAGGGAAATCGTTGTAAAAAAAAATCCGTGTAAAGTACGACCACTCCATGCATTGGTTTTGTACTAGCATGAGATCCATCAAATTTATATGCACTTAATGTTCTCGTCTAGCTTAGATTTATAGATTTTAAAAAAAATATTCCAATAGAATAGGTCCTCAGTACCCCTTACTTGTAAGAGGCGACTAAACGGGACGGTCCTTCGGATGAGACCGCAAAAAAACCGAGGCCCCGTGTCACAGCTGGTGTGGCAGGATAAAGACCCCTCCCTGCTCAAAGGCCCTGTGTGCCGAGCATAGGTCTAAATTTTGCAGCCCTTCACGGGCAATGGTGACGTCTCATTATTTATAAGTGAAATATTCTCAAGAGGGACGTAAAACAACATACAATCAATCAATCCATTTACACTTTGATCCTGGAGCCAGGGTAGGGCTACAACAGGGCGTGTGAAATATAAAGACATATGTAAGTTTCGGACACATTGGCCTCTTGTTTTCTGTTTCATATTTTCTACCATCCCGTACGTTTTTCAGTTTTCCAAAAGAATTTTCTAAAATAGTTTCAGAACGTCCATCGCACACGTATCACAATAAGCTGGTTTGTTGTCATATTTCAGAAAAATTGTGTTTACTTTCCTTGTGCTTAGTCATCAACAGGGAAACATTGTAGTATCTAGATACACTTTTAAAAGTACGTCAAATGATGAACATTCAATAGCTCTATGGTCTGTGTGCATAAATGTGTGATAAACGGGTAACGAAATAATTGTTAATGGCGAAATCTGACAAAGGTGAAATACCTGTGAAAACGGTGTTGCTAGGATATACTTTTACTGGAAAAACCTGTCTTGTAGCCAGGTTTGCCTACAACAAATTTCATAAAACAGAGGCTGTAAGTATTACGTATTGCATAATATGTAAATTTAACTCCATGCGTTGCTTTTGTTAATTTTTATTAAAATCTTACATGTAAGCATTAGCAGTAATTCATGATCTGGGAGTAGGGAACCGATACTTCGCTTGATACAAACCTTTGGCTTTCTCACTGATTTTGATACTAACTTCATTTCAGACAAATATCCACCATTATTCGAAAATTGATTTCAAGTCTCGAAAACTATGTAGGTCCCGTCATTTTATGGACATATTTGTAGTTTTTTACGACACAGTGAATCACAGTATAATTACACTCTTTATTTTAGATATACCTCGACTGCGATAATGTCCTCGGTTATTTGTCGATTTTGTTAACTGATATTTAAAACCACTCTTGATTTTGACCAATCACGTAGATGTATGACCAGTGCTTTCAAGTCTTTGCTCTGTCTTGGTAAACAACACCCGATATTAACATCCGGGGATTTGGTACTGTACTTCCTCTCCATCTTTGTCCCTTGTAAAGCCAGTCCTATGTTTTTGACTTCCTTTATGGAAAAAAAAATATGGAACGACATAACTGTCTGACTTGTATATAGTACATGATATATTAAATGCAAATGTTGATTTAACACTACTAAATAGTATAATATATTTTAGGTGTTTTAATATACCCCCGCAGCGAACTTATTGGGGGGGGGGTATACTGGAATCGGATCGTCCGTCTGTCCGTCCGTCTGTAGTCACAATGGTTTCCGGGCTCTAAAGTGTTATCCTTTCCTCAAGAGTAACCATATTGCACGTATGGATACCATGGGACGAATATGTTCCCTTGATTTTGGGGTCAAAAGGTCAAAGGTCAAGTGCACTGGACATGAAAGTAGCAAATGGTTTTCGGCTCTAAGTATTTGTTGGAGGTCCGTGTTGCCCTACAACTGGATTTTTTATATGTTTTTAGCTCACCTGAGCGAAGGCTCAAAGTGAGCTTTTCTGATCAAAATTTTGTCCGTTGTCTGTCGTCGGCGTTTGTGTCGTCGTCGTCAGCTTCGTAAGTTTCACATTTTCACTTTTTCTTCCAGAACCACTGGCCAAATTCAACCAAATTGGTACAAATCATCCGTGGGTGAAGGGATTCAGGTTTGTTCAAATGAAGGACCGGGCACCCTTCAAAGGGAAGATAATCACGAAAATGCAAAAAATAAGGGTGGTGTCATTTAAAAATCTTCTTCTCAAGACCCACTGGGCCAGAAAAGCTGAAATTATATGAAAGTTCCTGGTATAGTGCAGATTCAAGTGTCAAATATGACCCCCTGAGTACGGTGGAGCCACAAATAGGGGATCATAGTTTTACATGTGAATAAATAAGGAAATCTTTAAAAATCTTCTTCTCAGAACCACTGGGCCAGAAAAGCTGAAAAATATATGAGAACTTCCTGATATAGTGGAGATTCAAGTTTGTTCAAATCATGACCCCGGGTACGATGGGCCACAATAGGGATCGATTTTACATTTGAATATATAGGGAAAATCTTTCAAAATCTTCTTCTCAAAACCACGAGTCAGAAAGCTGAAATTTTATATGAAAGCTTTCCTGATAGTGGAGATTCAAGTTTGTTCAAATCATGACCCACGGGGGTACGTATGGGGCCATATGAGGGATCAAACTTGTACATGTGAATATAATAAGGAAAATCTTTTCAAAATCTTCTTCTCAAGAACCATTGGCCAGAAAAGCTGAAAATATATGAAACTTCCTATATAGTGGAGATTTCAAGTATGTTCCAAATCATTACCCCCCGGGTACGATGGGGGCCACAATAGGGGATCAAATTTATACATTTGAATATATAGGGAAAATCTTTCAAAATCTTCTAAAGAACCACATTGCCAGAAAGCTGAAATTTATATGAAAGCTTCCTGATATAGTGGAATTCAAATTTCTTCAAATCATGAGCCCCCAGAGGATATTGGGCACAATAGGGGATCAAAGTTTACATTTTAATATAGGGAAAATCTATTAAAAATCATCTTCTTCAAAACTATTTGACCAATAGAAGATAATATTTACTAATAGCTTCCTGATATAGAGTAGTCCAATTGATCAGATCATACCTCCCACGGGAGGATGGGCTTTCCTCAAGGGATCTCAGTTTTGCATAAAATTTCTTTCCAGAACCACTGGGTCAGTTTTAAGGAAACTTGAAAATTCTTTTTAAAATCACACTGCTGAGCCACGCCAAGGTCACTCAGGTGAGCGATGTGGCCCACGGGCCTCTTGTTTGGGATTATGATTACATTGTTTACTTCGCCAATTTATATTTTGCTATTTTGGTAGGACCTCTCGGGGTAATGCTTTTTATGCCCCGCCATAAAATGCCGGGGGCATATAGTGTTACCTCTGTTCCGTCATTCCGTCATTTCCGTCATTCCCGTCATCATTTGGTTTCCGTTCATTATCTCTGCAACGGTTCACCATTCAACTCAAATTTGGTATATGGATATATCACGGAATATGCAGGTCAAGTTCGAAGATGGTCATGGTCCGTATATTTTGACAGAGTTAGCCCTCTTGAACTTAGAAAAAAATCAGAAATTTTTCGTTTCCGTTCATTATCTCTGCAACGGTTGCACACATTCAACTCAAATGGTATATGGATATATCACGGGAGATATGCAGGTCAAGTTCGAGATGGTCATGGTCCGATGATTTTTGACAGAGTTAGCCTCTTAACTTAGAAAAAATCAGAAATTTTCGTTTCCGTTCATTATCTCGTGCAACGGTTGCACACATTCAACTCAATTTGGTATATGGATATATCACGGGAATATGCAGGTCAAGTCGAAGATGTCATGGTCCGATGATTTTTGACGAGTTAGCCGTCTTTGAACTTAGAAAAAATCAGAAATTTTTCGTTTCCGTTCATTTCTCTGCAACGGTTGCACACATTCATTCTCAAAATTTGGTATATGGTATATCACGGAATATGCAGGTAAGTTCGAAAGATGGCATGGTCCGATGTTTTGACAGAGTTAGCCTCTTGGACTTAGAAAAAAATCAGAAATTTTTCGTTTCCGTTCATTATCTTCTGCAACGGTTGAACACATTCAACTCAATTGGTAGTGATATAATCACGGAGATATGCAGGTCAAGTTCGAAGATGGTCATGGTCCGATGATTTTGATAGAGTTAGCCCTCTTTAACTAAAAAAAAAATCAAAATTTTTCGTTTCCGTGCTTATTCTCTGCAACGTTGCACACATTCAACTCAATTTGGTATATAGATATGCCACAGTTCATGCATCACCCTTACGATTTTCTTCATTAGACTTCACTGTAGGCGGGGCATTCGTGTGTCACCACACATCTAGTTTCTATAATCATACTACTCGGTCTACAATGGGTAAACATGTCATATATATTCTGTTGTCTGTGACATTAGGAGCTCCTTTTCCCCGGGATATTTTCCAACTCCATAAAGTAGACAGTGAAATTGTGTTATTATCAACAACAAAAAAAATATTAACGGCTAAATCATTCAACGCGCGTCGACAATTTTAAGACTGGTGCCAATTGTGACAGAGATGGCTGAAGCTCATGACATTGGGCAACCGCTATAAAGTTTACCTCTCCCTGAATATAATGTGTATTATCCTATGAAATAAGATATTTTTCTCTGTCTTTCTCTCTTTAATGAAGCATGTTTTAAACACAACTTGGAGGTCACATTTCTGTGTAATAGTCCTTAAATGACAATGAATTTCATTTTGCTATGTCGAAACTGAAATCATCACGATAAGTTGTTACTTTCTGATACAGACGTCAGGTTTGAAGTGTCTGATATATGAACCATTTTTCTACAATAGCGTTTTGAAGGAAGTACTTTGAATGTCAAACTTCGAAGCACCACTTCCTGTGTTATTGCGCTCGGCGTCGTAAGATCCCATACGTCACACAATGTAGAGACACAGAACGTTTAGCTCTACTTGTACACACATTGTGTGAGGTATTTTTCTGCTCTAAATATCTCGATATGTGGTGCAAAGTTAGTTCTGTAGCACTTTGAACATGTGGATGTCTAATTAGTTTTGCTGAGTATTAAATCAGTATTTTAGCGGAACCTGTGTTTAAATGTGGTTTGAATGTTAATACTTGAACGGAAGTTTCTACATATGTTTGACTGATAGATTTGATATCTTTGAATGTATTACAGTTGTTACGTGTGTTGGACGGGAACTTGTAAGAGTATATTTTTTTAATGCATATATTGCAACTCAATTGCATCATGATTTTCGTTATAATGTTTTCCCAGAGCAGTGTTTAATTGCATAATCCTATATTGCGATTGCAATACACATGTACCCAACTTTTCCAATTTGTTATTAGAGTCATCTTCCTTTTGCTATTAGACATAAAACATAATAGTTTTCTGAGAATTAAAAGTAATGGAATTCTCGATTTGATGCTGTAAAATGTTTAGAAAACCATTGTTCTTGATAAACGCACATTCTTCCATTTTATGAATGATGAAGTACTATAAAAATAACATTCTGTAGATTTATTTTGTTCAAAAACAAGAAAAATCTAATAAAATACGTTAGATCATCGCTTTTAGTGTTAAGAAGGGAGAATTATTGTCTTTCAAGACAATGATTACATGTAATTTAATCACCAGAATTAATTGCCATACATGTTAATAATGCACTTTTAAATTGAATTACATGCAATGAATTGCATGTGATTAGGACTCTTGCGTCCCAAACGGGACTACCGAATTCGCGTCGGACTTCTATCCCTTCACTATAACGAAGGGTAGTGGTTTTCTTCCCATAGCGACGGCACTAGATATTAATTAAGAGCAGGCCCTGTGTGCTGCATACGAGTTGGCATGATAAATTACCCTTACAATTACGACATTGAAGTGCCATACATTCATGTAGTCTAAATTTCAGGTATTTCCCTACAGCTCTGAGGAAACATTTGGGACGTAAAAACAATAGTATTTAAAAACAAAACATGGCAGTGACGCATAGACTGAAAATCTACTTATTACTATCAGTGATAGATAAACCGCTATAAAAACAAAGCATAAATAACATGTATTAGCTAGTTGCTACTTTCGTTTTAACATTTTTATACACGAATAAGAGTAATGCTAATTCCTGTGGACGGTATTCTCCCGTTCAACTTGTAATAATTTTGGTAGTACCAACACTTGGAAAACGTGCTGCTGAAACGATATCTTCACAACTTTAACTGTGTGGTTAAGATCCGGTAAAGGGCATTTTTCCTTTTAAAGGCATCGCATTTCTTTATTCCAATCCCCCCCTTTCC
>CAJDSM010017306.1:0-23936 GCA_903981925.1 Ostrea lurida | reverse complement strand
TACATTGTAGCTGAGTTGGTAGAGCACCTGACAGGAGGAGATTCAGGAGCCCAGGTTCGAATCCCGGTCTGTTCAGTTGCATTTTCTGCCCTTCCTGTTACAGTTTTAGAGACCAATTGGCAAAGTTGCAATCAAAACAGTGACACTCACTTTAAGTCTTTCAATTAACAAGAAATGTATTGAGAAACATTAAATGCCCCCCAGTGGTGCAAAATTCAAAATGGCTATTTATGAAATTGGTGCTTTATACAAGGCAAAACTAATCATTAAACAAATAAGGGTAAAATACCTATTCATCATGATTAGATGGTTCAAGTTTGAACAAAATACACATATATGGACAACTTTAGCAGTTTTGAAATTGGCCTATCAGATTGACCTTGATCTTTGGCATGTGACCCAAAAATGATTAGGGATCATTTACTTTCTAAGGACAACACCTGTACCCAGTTTAGTTGTTATCAAGCAAAGGGTCAAAAGAATTTGAGCGGACAACACATGGGTTAAGACCAGTAATTTGACCTTGACCTTTAACCTTAAAATCTACAGGGATCATTTAATCTCTAAGGAACAACCCTAAACCATTTTGATGATATCAAGCAAATGAGTCAAAAGATATTGAGCAGGACAACACATGGGGTTAAGACCATTGATTTGACCTTGACCTTTGACTTTGGACCTGAAAATTATAGGGATCATCTACTCCTCTAAGGACAATCCCTAGGCCAATTTGGTTGATATACAAGCAAAGGGGTCAAAAGATATTGAGTGGACAGCACATAGTCTACAGACTGACCACTTTTACCTTAGACCATGTGACCTGAAAATCAATAGGGGTCTCTACTCTCTAAGGGCAACCCTGGACCCAGTTTGGTTGATATCAAGCGAAAAGGTCAAAAGATATTGAGTGGACAACACATAGTCTACAGACTGACCATTGACTTGGACCATGTGACCTGAAATCAGATAGGGATCATCTATCTCTTAAGTGCAACCCCTGTACCAAAGTTTGGTTGATATCAAGCAAAGAGGTCAAAAGAATATGAGCGGACAGCACATAGTCTACGACTGACCACTTGACCTTGGCCATGACCTGAAAATCAATAGGGTCATCTACTCTCTAAGGGCAACCCCTGTACCATTGGTGGATATCAAGCAAAGGGGTCAAAGAACATGGTCTACACACTGGCAGTCTACACACTGACCTCTTGACCTTCGCCATGTGACCTGAAAACAATAGAGATCATCTACTCTCTTAGGCATCCCCTGTACCAAGTTTGGTGATATCAAGAAAGGGTCAAAAGATATTGAGCGGACAACACATGGTCTACGGACCGACAGTCTACACACTGACCTTGGACCATTGACCTTGAAAATCAATAGGGATCATTACTTCTCTAAGGGCAACCCCTGTACCAAGAGTTGTGTATCAAGCAAAGAGGTCAAAAAGATATTGAGCGGACAGCACATAGTCTAAGACTGACCACTTGACTTCGACCATGTGACCTGAAAATCAATAGGGGATCATCTACTCTCTAAGGGCAACCCCTGTACAAGTTTGGTTGATATCAAGCAAAGGGGTCAAAAGACATGGTCTACACACTGACAGTCTACACACTGACCTCTTGACCTTGACTTCGACCTGAAAATCAATAGAGATCATCTACTCTCTAAGGGCAACCCTGTACCAAGTTTGGTTGATATCAAGCAAAGGGGTCAAAAGATATCGAGCGGACAACCTGTCTACGGACCGACAGTCTACACACTGACCTCTTGACCTTGACCTTCACCTCATGACCGAAAATCAATAGGATCATCTACTCTCTAAGGGCAACCCCTGTACCAAGTTTGGTTGATATCAAGCAAAGGTGTCAAAAGATATTGAGCGGACAACACATGTCTACGACCGACAGTCTACACACTGACCTCTTGACCTTCGACCATGTGACCTGAAAATCAATAGGGATCATCTACTCTCTAAGTGCAACCCTGTACCAAGTTTGGTTGATATCAAGCAAAGAGGTCAAAAGATATTAGCGGACAGCACATAGTCTACAGACTGACCACTTGACCTTGGACCATGTGACCTGAAAATAATAGGGATCATCTACTCTCTAAGGGCAACCCTGTACCAAGTTTGGTGGATATCAAGCAAAGGGGTCAAAAGAACATGGTCTACACACTGGCAGTCTACACACTGACCTCTTGACCTTCGACCATGTGACCTGAAAATCAAATAGGGATCATCTACTCTCTTAGGGCATCCCCTGTACCAAGTTTGGTTGATATCAAGCAAAGGGTCAAAAGATATTGAGCGGACAACACATGGTCTACGGACCGACAGTCTACACACTGACCTTGGACCATATGACCTGAAAATCAATAGGGATCATCCTCTCTTAAGGGCAACCCCTGTACCAAGTTTGGTTGTATTCAAGAGCAAAAAGAGGTCAAAAGATATTGAGCGGACAGCACATAGTCTACAGACTGACCACTTGACCTTCGACCATGTGACCTGAAAATCAATAGGGATCATCTACTCTCTAAGGGCAACCCCTGTACCAAGTTTGGTTGATTCAAGCAAAGGGGTCAAAAAGAACATGGTCTACACCTGACAGTCTACACACTGACCTCTTGACCTTGACCTTCGACCTGAAAATCAATAGAGATCATCTACTCTCTAAGGGCAACCCCTGTACCAGTTTGGTTGATATCAAGCAAAGGGGTCAAAAGATTATCGAGCGGACAACACATGGTCTACGGACCGACAGTCTACCACACTGACCTCTTGACCTTGACCTTCGACCATATGACCTGAAAATCAATAGGATCATCTACTCTCTAAGGGCAACCCTGTACCAAGTTTGGTTGATATCAAGCAAAGGGGTCAAAAGATATTGAGCGGACAACACATGGTCTACAGACCGACAGTCTACACACGTACCTCTTGACCTTCGACCATGTGACCTGAAAATCAATAGGATCATCTACTCTCTAAGTGCAACCCCTGTACCAAGTTTGGTTGAATATCAAGCAAAGAGGTCAAAGATATTGAGCGGACAGCACATAGTCTACAGACTGACCACTGACCTTGGACCATGTGACCTGAAAAATCAATAGTCATTCTACTCTCTAAGGGAACCCCTGTACCAAGTTTGGTGGATATCAAGCAAGCAAAGGGTCAAAAGAACATGGTCTACACACTGGCAGTCTACACACTGACCTCTTGACCTTCGACACATGTGACCTGGAAAATCAATAGGGATCATCTACTCTCTTAGGGCATCCCCTGTACCAAGTTTGGTTGATATCAAGCAAAGGGGTCAAAGATATTGAGCGGACAACACATGGTCTACGGACCGACAGTCTACACACTGACCTTGGACCATATGACCTGAAAATCAATAGGATCATCTACTCTCTAAGGCAACCCCTGTACCAAGTTGGTTGATATCAAGCAAAGAGGTCAAAGATATTGAGCGGACAGCACATAGTCTACAGACTGACCACTTGACCTTCGACCATGTGACCTGAAAATCAATAGGATCATCTACTCTCTAAGGGCAACCCCTGTACCAAGTTTGGTTGATATCAAGCAAAGGGGTCAAAAAGAACATGGTCTACACACTGACAGTCTACACACTGACCTCTTGACCTTGACCTTCGACCTGAAAATCAATAGAGATCATCTACTCTCTAAGGGCAACCCCTGTACCAAGTTTGGTTGATATCAAGCAAAGGGGTCAAAAGATATGAGCGGACCAACACATGGTCTACGGACCGACAGTCACACACTGACCTCTTGACCTTGACCTTCGACCTGAAAATCAATAGAGATCATTCTACTCTCTAAGGGCAACCCCTGTACCAAGTTTGGTTGATATCAAGCAAAGGGTTCAAAAGATATTGAGCGGACAACATATGGTCTACAGACCGACCGACCGAATACCGACAGTGCAAAACAATATGCCCCCTCTTTTTCAAAGGGGGCATAAAAAGAATTTTGCTTGGAACCTGTACTTGGAGCCACACAAGTAAAGATTCTGTAGCGCCCTCTGGTAGAGGAAATTCTTCTTTCCCAAACCACGGGAATTATACCTCTATGAAAATGAATACCAAACAATAAGTAAAGCAATTGAATGATTTAATCAAACAACATTTGCATATCATTATATGTATTTGGCACAATGGGCATGGTCATTGCTGATAATGCACATTCATTTTTGTTTTCCAGAGTATACCAATATTATTATGTAAATGAAGAGAACCTTATATACCTGAATTTTCTTTTAATCTCAACATAAAACTGAGTACAAATACTAGTATCTTGTGTTGTAAAAAAGACAGTTCACTTCAATGCACCACATTTCAACCAATATTCCACTCATCATTAAAGACCAAATTTAAATCAGAGTGACCCTCAACCAATTCATTGTTCTACAATAGCAAAAATGGCTTTAAAAAACAATTTTTCAATGCATTTTGCGGGGTGGGGGGGGGGGGGGGGACCCATGGGGCAAGTTGCTTGAAAAAATCTCCTTTGTTTTTTCTAAACACAAATCTTGTAAAACTTTCCGCGCCAATTGCAATTGTTTTTGACACAAATGAAGACATGTATAATGACATTATTTGCTATCTTTGAAATTCGTAAGCTTTGAATTTTGATCTCGGATAAAATAAAGAATGCTATCACATAATATCTTATTTCATCTAGCACTACATGTATCTGTAAGATCTATATGCTCTTTGTTTGAAATGGGAGTGATCAAAATGCGGCAAAATGTTTAAGAATATAGTAGTACTAAACATTCCAAGAAGTATACTGCTCTAATTTTCTCAATAATACCACAACTGCGACCAAAAAAAAAATCCATCCAGTGTGATATTAAATACTGTGGAATCCTTTTAATTCTTGGGGGTCAATGTTCATGGGCAACTAAAATTTGATGGTTCGTGGGACGTAATTTCGATTCGGTGGGTAATTGATATATAATGCGAACAGCGTAATATTTATAAAGATGAAATTGTTTGTGGGACATAAATTCGTGTATAAGAGTGTCCCATAAAATCCCATGAACATTGGTCCCCAACGAACAATGATGATTCCACATGCAGTATTCGTGTAAAAAGACTTATTTCTTCATCTTTTTTTAATATATTATCACCAATAGTTGTTATAAACAAGTACTAATACCATAAAACACGCTGCTAACAACACAATTATTACAAATTTATGCTTACTGTCTAGAAGATATCTATTTCACTATTAAAGGGAAATAATGAAAATCATATTGCATATAAAGAAATTTGGTTTTAATGAACTAATTTTTGCTGGCCCTGGAGATTTGTTATAACTGTGTTTTACTGTATAATGAAGTTTGGTTATAAAGAGCTGCTTTTTGCTAGCCCGGAGGTTTGTTATAACTGTGTTTTACTGTATAATGAAGTTTGGTTAAACAAGCTGTTTTTTGCTGCCCTGGAGGTTTGTTATAACTTGTGTTACTATAATGAAGTTTGTTATAACGAGCTGTTTTTTGCTGGCCCTGGAGGTTTGTTATAATTGTTTGTTACTGTGGATGTTATTAATGACTATAAATAGAACTTTATAATATAAAGCATAAAGTACATGTACTACTAGGCCACTATTCTCTATGACGTATTAGTACAGCTATTAGGCTACACGATTACTGAATGACGCATTTTGACAACTACAGGTAAAGTGCAAGTCTTGTGATTATATAAACGTACTAATCATAACACAATTTACATTATGTATGGCAAGACATTCAAACCTTTCAGTTGATAGGCTTCTTTTTTTTCATTAGGCACAGTATGGAATTCTATTTAAACTGTAAAATCTATCGATAATACATGTAAAAATCATTTAAAATTTAATGACAAACATAAACTAGTTTGTTACCGGTATAAAAAATAAATGAAAAACTGCGTAGTTTGGAATCAATACATGTACAGAAGAGTATAATATCATAGACTAGCATTCACAGTTACCGGATTCAAAGAGTATAGTGGAATGAAAATGGAATGATATGTTGTGGAATTGTGACTTGTGAATCAAGATAGTCCCACACGATAAATTTTCCTTTTATAAGAAGTAATTGCTTGCTTCCTCTTTAGATCTTGAAAAACTGCAAGGATCAACGTCAGTCTTCAAAAGCTAATCTTTAAGTGATTCCTTCAAAGAATTTTCATTTATTTTTATATTAATTTCCTCTTGTGAAGAAGCAGCAGCATTTGTCAGAATCTACAGAATATTTATCATTTCTCTTTTGAGTGTGCTTCAGACTTTGCAGACGTTAGGTGAAATGTCTCCTCTTCGCTTTGACTTTGATTCCGTCCTTCGTTCTCAAGACAACCCCAATCTTAATGTTCACCCCGTGATCAGGATCTAGACTTAACTCAAACCTGTAAATACAACACAACTATTTAAAGACCCATGTATAATCACAAATAAAACAGCTACTAGATGCCACAGAAAAATTGAAAATTGAGAGGAAATAAAATCCAGAATAATAAATTAGGTGGATGGAGAATTCCTTAAAATCAAATAACTATTCACTTTGGTAACAGACATTACAGTCTGTAATTTAGAGATACAACCAATGAACCAAGCAATCAAACATGTACCGGTAATTCAGCCATCTTTTTAAGAAATTTGACTGTTTAAACAAGATGCTCATGAGCCTTAATTATCACCCGAGTGTGCCTATTTTCACACTTTGCTCTTTATAATCATACAAACAGTGTGTCTGCTTTGTGTCCAATAGTGAAGATTTGCTACAGTATTACATTTTCAAAACATGATAATTAAATTTGACCAAGCTATAGGCCCCACCCTGCAAACATTTGGTCTACTTGATGTCAAGAAGTATAGAAATTAGCTCCAACAGTCATTCCAGAGATAAATGCAAAATAAATTATGAGTTAATATCATATATATTAGTTCTTCAAAATAAAAAAACCAACAATCAATGTAGGTTAACAATCACTAGTATAAAATCAAATTGCATATGTTACAAACCTTCGTAAAATGTGAGTCAGAATGATTTTCATTTCATTCATGGCAAAATGTTGACCAATGCAATTTCTGAAAAGAGAATAGTAAGCAACAATAGTTTACAAAGTATGGGATGCAACATCAGTATGAAGATTATTTTACATCAAATATTTATGTCAAATAAAGTGTGGGGTCAGAAACTAAATCTTGTATCGAGATGGATAAAGCCTGTCCTATTCTGTACCCCATGAAATGCTGACCTTCTCAGCAATTTATACTATGTTCTAAAATTGTGAATCAATGTGTACAACAGACACAAAGTCACTAAATGAACTTAACAATTCTAATTGGTTTCATTTGCTGACCTTTTTCATTAAATATGTTAGTTCAACATCCTACGTACTGTTTAAAATTTATAGCAAGTCTGACGTCACCATTAGAACAATATACACTCCGGTCATACACCGTACCTGGGTCCTGCTGAAAATGGAACGAAAGCAAACGTCTCGTTCTTTTCATTCCTCTCCTTCTCCGGAGCAAATCGCTCTGGTTTAAACGTGTAGGGGTCATCCCATGCTGCCTTGTTGTGATGGAGGTTGTAAATCTGGATTCCGATGGTCGTCCCCGCGGGAATGGGGTGGCCGTCCAGCTCTGTCTCCTTGGTAGTGACCCGCTGTACAAAGGTCACTGGGGGGTACATGCGCATGCTCTCCTTAATGCACTGGGTCAGGTAACCTAACTTAGATAGGTCTGACCTGAAAACGATCACAAAAATCAAAACAATTACCTCATATTCACATTGATCATTATAAATAAAATCTTGGAGAGGATCATTAAGTTGCAAGAACATATACATTTGTATATATTATACAATAAAATATTTTCAATTTAAACAAAATCCAACACTTTTAACAAGAAGCCCACAAAAAAGCCTTATTATCTGGTTTGAAAAACTTAGTGGTAAGTCTTCCAGGGAAGACATGTGTCGCCTGCCTATACTTTTAATTTCATTTGAAAAATTACTTCATCATTTTAAGTATCATCATGGCAAAGAAGTATATAATTAAAAAAATTTTGTCAGAATTCAGTTCTGTTCAAGTTTACCAAAATGACAATACATATTCTAACATGATGAATTAGATGAAAGATGAGATATTGTTATGAGATGCCATTTGTGAGATTCTATCTGAAATAAAGACATATTTAATTTCAAAGTTCTCAGGCCCTCAGTCATTACTTTGTGACAAATTCGTCTATGTCAAAAAATTAAAGTCATGTCAAACAGGAAGTGGACATGTGGCAGATTGGAAACTGCATTACACGATACAGTTCTCCATACTGATGTTCTGTGCCAAGTATCAGGAAGCTGGCCTGTGTGGTTCCTGAGAAAATGTGACAGAAATTTGTCCATGTTAAAAATATTCTGAGTTGCGTCTAACAAGAAGTTGACATGCGGCAGATTGGAAATTGTGTTACACGATACAGTTGTCCATACTGATGCTCTGTGCCAAATATCAGGAACCTGGCCTGTGTGGTTCCTGAGAAAATGTGACAGAAATTTGTCCATGTTAAAAATATTCTGAGTTGCGTCTAACAGGAAGTTGACATGTGGCAGATTGGAAACTGCGTTACACAATACAATCCTCCATACTGATGCTCTGTGCCAAATATTAGGAAGCTGGCCTGTGTGGTTCCTGAGAAAAATGTGACAGAAGTTTGTGCATAGCAAAAATATTCTAAGTTGCGTCAAACAGGAAGTAGACATGCGGCAGATTGGAAACTGCGTTACACGATACAGTTGTCCATACTGATGCTCTGTGCCAAATATCAGGAAGCTGGCCTGTGTGGTTCCTGAGAAAAATGTGACAGAAATTTGTCCATGTTAAAATATTCTGAGTTGCGTCTAACAGGAAGTTGACATGTGGCAGATGGAAACTGCGTTACACAATACAATCCTCCATACTGATGCTCTGTGCCAAATATCAGGAAGCTGGCCTGTGTGGTTCCTGAGAAAAATGTGACAGAAGTTTGTGCATAGCAAAAATATTCTGAGTTGCGTCTAACAGGAAGTAGACATGCGGCAGATTGGAAACTGCGTTACACGATACAGTTGTCCATACTGATGCTCTGTGCCAAATATCAGGCAGCTGGCCTGTGTGGTTCCTGAGAGAAATGTGACAGAAATTTGTCTATGTTAAAAATATTCGAAGTTGCCTCAAACAGGAAGTTGACATGCGGCAGATTGGAAACTGCATTACACGATACAGTTGTTCATACTGATGCTCTGTGCCAAGATACACTGTGCCAAATATCAGGAAGCTGGCCTATATACATGTAGTTTCTGAGAAAAAAGTGACAGAAAATTTTGTGACACCGATGACGCAAGACGACTGAAGTGATCCCTATACATGTATGTCGCCTCCGCTCTAAAGCTTGCAAACAAAGTATCAAATTAATATTTACAGATCAAATACCAAAACAGCATTAAAGTGCACATGTTATGTTCATCACAGCCATTAATTAAAACTACTCCAGCAATAAAACAATACTAATCTGTGCACTTTTATGAATGGGATGACATCTGTACATTAAGAAACTCAGTCTGTATGTCACTTTTCACATTGTATCTGTATCTAACTGCAAATTTTAGGTGTGTCTATAAAATTATGAAATTGTTTTATAACCATTGTTAAAACCATAAAATGACTTAAAATAATGATAATGAATCATAATATAATCAAAATTTTGAATATAATTATTTACATATTCAGTATCTTACAGTTTGTCATGGTGCCTACATGTGAAATCTCTCTCTATTTTTCTGAGGAAGATGTTTCACAATACTTCTGCCCTCTGTTTTTCTAATCAGATTCTCCCTAACTACAGGACCAAGCCCTGCATGACAGGACAACAATAAGAGATCTCCTCACCATTCCAGGTCTGCGTTTTCTCGGCCCTTCAGAAGTTCGTCAATCTCACTCTGGCACCGTCGCTGATACTCCGGGTGTTTGGCTAGTAAATACAGAGTCCAACACATGCCACTCGTCGTCGTATCATGACCTGAAAAACGAAAACTCTCAGGTTAAACAAACAACTGAATTGTCACTTCTGCGAAATCTGACACCTGAAGAGGCATGCTGCCCTGATGTAACATTCATCAATCTGAAATACGTCCGACAATATCAATCAATACGCATTAATGGGGATGGAATTCTCCTTGTCAAATGTTGTTGAAATATAAACAGTGCAGTGAAAGAGTTGTCATTCTCAAATATAACATATTGATTACAGTATAGTGAATAAAGACATAAACATAACATGTTAAATAATTATCATTATCTACAGGAATTTACATTCACTGAATCTTTTCCCTTATATTTCTTTTGAAATTGACATTGCGTTCATCATTCAATAAATTCATGTTTGTTGCAAACTAGTTCGATCCAGTTTTGTAGTCCCATCGGTCTGCGTTATCATTACCAAATATATATGGATGTCGTCAAGGTCAAAGGTTGCATCGGCTGTTCCATTTAAAGGAACGAATTATGGTCAACAATATATTTTAGTACTTAGATCTAGTTTATATATAAACAATAAAATGTCTTTCTTTGTTGGTTTATGGGGTGATGAAGAATTGCAGACAAAAATAATAACCTGCATAACAAAGAAAGCATTTATTAAATAATATTGTTTAAATAAATACAACATAAGGAATATAACACACATGTACAAAATAATGGATAGTATATATTACAACATGACACAGAATACAACATGAATGTGTTAGAACTAAATACCTTCAAACAGAAATGTATCCACTTCATTCCTAATCTCCAGTGAGGTCAAGCCCTGGTCATTTTCATCTTTAGCCGTTAATAAAATGTCCAGAAAGTCAAGGTGGCGAGATTTTGGATTTGTTTCCTCTTTTTTCTGCAGAAGACATACAGTATGTACAATGTAAATACATGGGTATCAGTTTCTTCTGTCTAGAAAAATTAGCTCTCAAGTCAGTAACATGTCAACACCTCTACCAGTGGACACTAGCTCTCAAACTTTATTTGGGTTACTTTTAAATAGGGCTGATATATGATATGCCCCCTTGACGATATGATACAATATATATTGCAATACTTGTGCCACAATTCAATATTTTCAATCCGATATATTTTACAGTAAAATCCATGATAACTTTGAAGAAAATTTTAATTCAAAGATTTTAAAAGCAAACTGTGTTCAAACCATTAAATTGTAAATAATGGTTTAAATTGATTATTAAAGTTCATTATTGTATTTGTAAGACTCAATGTTAATAGCAAATTTTTAGGCTAGCTTTAGATTGGACCTTTTATCGTATAATAGTTCCCTAAGCTTAGCTAGCCTACATCTAACTATGAAGTAAGTCCTGGATATCAGAAAACATAATATAACAACAAATCTAGCTGACTTTTTGATACATTTTCATGTTTTGTGATGTACCACATGATCACATTGCTTATATGTCTGCATTTCCCGGACAACAATCGGTTACTTTACAAAGACACAAACATCACATTAGAAAGAAAAAAAGGGTGTACACAACTCACTAAACTTGATCGCCGTTTCTCAATTATGTCTTCTGCCACTTTGTGCACATAATCACAATTTTTTTTGAATTCTCGTCCGCTGGGTGATATGTAGAACAGCATGTCGGAATAAAACCAAGGCTTTCTGTGAAGAAAGGAATAAATAGATTATATATAATTGTAAAATCTCTTCATTCTCAGCATGGACACTTAGTTGTCATGATTCAATATAAAGAAAGAATATCTATATAGAACTATAGATAAGTAAAGAGGCAAAAAAAAAAACAAAAATAAAAACCCAGACTCGAGTCATTTTATGAAAACATGTTATTTCTGTAATTTAAAACATCAAAATTGTGAACAGATAAATTATCATTTTAAATTGCCTATTTAACTTAAAGAATACTGCAGATTTGACATATTCTGCTCACAATTACATTTATTATATACCCATCAATAATTCGAGTCCTGATACTCTAAAATTCACAGTGTGATCCGACTTTCCGGATCACCTCATTGTAGTTTTCTGAATCCATATCACCACTCTCTGAAACTGATTACATCAAAATGCATCGATGCAACGTCTCTTGTGGAAAATATTGACCACCTCAGAAACAAAACTGCGTACACATTTAATTATTTTAAAGTGACAGTACATTTTGTTCATTACATTCTGATAACTTATATTGATCAATACATCCTTTGATCTGCTCACTTAAATCTATACATCCTTTGATCTGCTCACTCAGATCTATACATCAATTAAAGATTTATTGCATAAGTCAAACAAAATGTAATTGTAGTAAGATGTACTTTTCTAGTGAACTTACAATGACCTTGCTACCCAGATGTCTGACAACACGTTGACTGCATGGACGTACGGGTGCGTGTCCCTGAAACCAAAAGTAGTGGCATATTCATTAAATCACTCACTATTTCAGTATTCTATGTTTATTCGAAGTTGTGTATGCAATTAATCAACACCTTCTATCAGTATAGGACGATTTGTCACTTTTTGATTATGCTTGTACTGGTGCAGTCTGATTAAATTCTATAATTATTCAAATATACTTAATGATGGGATGAATTGATGAGCAAAATGCTGACGTAACAGGTATGTTTTTAATCATACTGGTTCAGGTGAAACCTGCTTTAATTATCACTATTAGTAGTACACGTACACATAACTGAGTTAAATTAATATAAATGACATGTATATAATTACATGTATATATCGTGGATTCGAGATATCCAGGGTAAAAATACTTTAGAAAATAGGTGGGTGGGACTTTCGAATCACTTCAACATACATGTAACGGTGATGAGTGTTAGAAATTCCGAAGTTCAACTGTATGTAGATTATATATTACCCTATCTGAATTTATATACGTGTATATAACCCTATCTGTATGTACATGTATGTATATATATACATTATAAATTACGTATTACCCTAATATCTGTATTTATACAGTATATAATATTACCCTATCTGTATTTATACAGTATATATAACATTACCCTATCTGTATTTATACAGTTTATATAACATTACCCTATCTGTATTTACACAGTATATGTATCTATAGATAGATTATATATACATGTATGTTACCCTATCTGTATTTACACAGTGTATATATACCGGTACCCGTAAAGTATCGTGTATAGAGCGCACTTGTGTACATTGGGGGAAAACATCTGGAAAAACCTTAGTCCTATGTATTGCGCGCATAAAAAAACAAGAGGCCCATGGCCACATCGCTCACCTGAGTGACCTTGGCCCTCGCACTCTATATCAGGAAGCTTTAAGGTAAATGTTGTATTTGGTCTTGAGAAGATTTTTAATATATATTCAAATGTAAAACTTTGATCCCCTATTGTGGCCCCACCATACCTCTGGGGTCATGATTTGTACAAACTTGAATTCACTATATCAAGGAAGCTTTCAAATAAGATTTCAGCTTTTCCTATCAGTGGTTTCTTTGAGAGAAGATTTTTAAAGATTCCCCTATAATCATGTGTGTAACTTTGATCCCATTGGGGAGCCCCATCGTACCTCCGGGGGTCATGGTTTGAACAAACTTGAATCTCCTCTATATCAGGAAGCTGTCATATAAATTTCAGCTTTCCTGGCCCAGTGGTTCTTGAGAAAAAGATTTTTAAAGATTTTTCCCTGTGTAATCAGTGTGAAACTATTGATTCCCTAATTGTTGTCCCATTGTACCCCGGGGGTCATGATTTGAACAATTTGAGTCTCCTCTATATAAGGAAGCTTCCATATAATATTTCAGCTTTCCTGGTCCAGTGGTTCTTGAGAAGAAGATTTTTAAAGATTTTCCCTATATAATCATATGTAAACTTTGATCCCTATTGTGGCCCCATCGTATCCCCGGGGGTTTATGATTTGAAACAAACTTGAATCTCCTCTATATCAGGAAGCTTCCATATAAATTTCAGCTTTCCTGGTCCAGTGGTTCTTGAGAAGAGATATTCAAAGATTTTCCTATATAATCTATGTAAAACTTTGATCCCCTATTGTGGCCCCACCATACCCCCGGGGTCATGATCTTGAACAAACTTGAATCTCCTCTATATCAGGAAGCTCTTCCATATAAATTTCCAGCTTTCCTGGTCCAGTGGTTCTTGAGAAAGAAGATTTTTAAAGATTTTTCCTAAAACTTTGATCCCCTATTGTGGCCCATCGTACCTCCAGGGGTCATGATTTGAACAAACTTGAATCTCCTCTATATCAGGAAGCTTCCATATTAATTTCAGCTTTTCCTGGCCCAGTGGTTCTTGAGAAGAAGATTTTTAAATGACACCACCCTATTTTGCATTTTCGCGATTATCTCCCCTTTGAAGGGGCCTGGTCCTTCATTTGAACAAACTTGAATCCCTTCACCCAAGGATGATTTTGTACCAAGTTTGGTTGAATTTGGCCCAGTGGTTTTTGAAGAAGAAGTCGAAAATGTGAAAGTTAACGGACAGGACGGACAGACGGACGACGGACAAGACGGACGGACAGACGACGGACAGACGACGGACAACAGTGATCAGATAAAAGCTCACTTGACCTTCGGTTCATGGTGAGCTAAAAATGGAAGAATGAGGGTAAAGGTTTTTAACTAAAATAAAATTCCAGAGGAAGATGAAATTTCTTCCTCTATTTATCTGCATTCCGAACAATGTTACTGATACGACATTATGGTAATCTGTATAAAAATGTATGTATTAATTGCATAGTATATGTATAATTTTACATTTACTGTTTAATCCCCTAATAAAAGCGTTAGAATCTATTTTTGATGATATGTGCCTATAACTGCAAAGACCGAATCACCAAAGTTGTTTGGGGTATGAATACAAAACTACTTACAGGGTTTTTAAATTGTAAAATATATGTATAAAACTGTTGACAATTTGATGTTTTTATTTTCAAAAAAAATTAATTAAATACTTGGGTATTAATTTTTTTTTTTTTTAATTTTGCACTCCTTTTTGTCGTATACGATATGACATCATAAGTCGTTAAATGTCACATTGCGGTATCTTTTTTCGTGTACATTTCATTGTGACGTAACAATTACTTACTATGACTGTTCCATGAACCGCTACTTCCCCAACAGGATTGAGCGGAAAAGTTTAAAAACTATACAATAAAGCACAAACAAATGCATTTTCTTAAGAATGTAAAATATAAGCAATAAATTATGATTTATTAAAGATGTAGTCTCATAACTGCAACGGTGTGTGCAAAATTTTCATAACGCGCTAACGGCGCGTTATTCAATTTGTATGCACACACCGTTGCAGTTATGAGACTACATCTTTCAATAAATCATAATTCATTATGTATGTGTGTGTTTTAAAATTATTCATTTATTTTAAGTTCTTAATAAAATTTGTTTCATTTAAAAAAAAATTGTAGTCAATTACTAATTATTACGTCTGTACCTATCAATAACAATCAGTAAATCCATATCAATTTAATTAACGGCTGCATTAAACAAGTATCGAATGAGTAACATATGCTTCAAGCAATTTCACAAGATTCACTAAAGAAACAATTTAATTTTTTTAAGTCATATACATTTCCTAATTTGAAATGTATCATGAGAGAGAGAGAGAGAGAGAGAGAGAAGAGAGAGAGAGAGAGAGAGAGAGAGAGAGAGAGAGAGAGAGAGAGAGAGAGAGAGAGAGAGAGAGAGAGAGAGAGAGAGAGAGAGAGAGAGAGAGAGAGAGAGAGAGAGAGAGAGAGAGAGCAAAATGATTGTAGATCATATGTGCAACCCATATATTTCTTTAAACAATGAGTAATCATTCAATTTTTCCTAAATTAACTAGAAATACTGTGAGTAAAACTCACAAAGGATACCCCCCGCCACCCACATATCTTTACATTTTACTTGAGTCACGAAGCTTGAACAAAGAAGATATGGCGCCGGACACAATTGCATGCTTAAAAACCTATAAGTTTGACCTTGAGATCAAGTCAAGGTGATACAGAGATCATGAATGTAAGTGACACATCTTTTCATGGTGATACACTCACATGCCAAATATAATCCATGTTAGAGAACTTAATACTTTGACCTTGATGTCAAAAGTCAAGGTCAATATGGTCAAAGGTCATATATAGGTCATGATGTATGCAATACACCCTCATATATTGATACATCCATATGCTAGATATGGTATGCATATGTCAAAAGAACAAAGAATGTTATGGCCTAGAACACGAATCAACACATGCAGACGGACAGACAAACAGAGTGCATGGCACATCATCTCATGGTGATGCATCCGATGTGCCAAATACAGGATGCATATGGCAAAGAACAAAGAAGTTATGGTCCGGACACGAATTCATGTTAAAACACTAATAATTTTGACATTGATGTCAAAGGTCAGGTCATACAGAGGTCATCATTATACCCGACACATCGTCTCATAGTGATACACTGCATGTGCCAAGTATGGTATGCCTACTCAAAGAACAAGAAGTAGGACACCAAATCATATTAAAAATAATGATAATTTTGACCCTGAGGTCAAAGGTCAAGGTCATACAGAGGTCATCAATATACCCGACACACTCGTCTCATAGTGATACACCATGCTGCCAAGTTATGGTATGCCTACCTAAAAGAACAAAGAAGTATATGGCCGGACACAAATCTGCACAGACAGAACGGACAGACAGACAGACGACAGACAAACTGAGTACATGACACATCGTCTCAAGGTGATGCCATACATGTGCCAAATACAGGATGTCTATGGCAAAGAACAAAGAAGTTATGGCCTGGACACGAATTCATGTTAAAAAATCTGAAATTTTTGACCTTGAGGTGAAAAGTCAAGGTCATACAGAGGGTCATCTCATATACGCGCACAATCGTCTCATAGTGATACACCATGTGCCAATATGGTATGCCTAGCCTCCAAAGAACAAAGAAGTTGAGGCCCGGACACGAATCTGCACAGACAGACGGAACAGACGGACAGACAGACAGACAGACCGACAGACGGACAGAGGTGATTCCTATATACCCCCCAAACTTGTTTTGCGGGGGTATAAAAACGTATCGAGAGAGAGAGAGAGAGAGGAGAGAGAGAGAGAGAGAGAGAGAGAGAGAGAGAGAGAGCACAAACACGCTAAATGTATCATGTAAGTAGACATGTGCGGTCCAAACATTTTCTTCAAAATCTAATTTTTAAAGATCCAATAAAGAACCAAGTCAAAATTGAAAAATTGTTCCCAGTTTATGTTGACAGGTAAAGTTACAAAGAAGTCGCGTGCAGTGTCAATCACATTGATATGACTACAAGATTGTTTGAAATGGTTTTGCGGCCACCGTACAGAAAATGCAAAATCTTTTCAGAAACATCGGCAATGCAGCTGCCTGGAAATTATATCACTGTTTGATTTTTTTTTCCCCTTTTGGAAAATAACTTGTTGAATTTTATATCTGTAATACTCTGAAGCAGTGATTTTGTGGTAATGAGTAAATCTCGAATTCTTTAGGTCCCTCTCACCCTCTAATTGAGAAGCAATTTAAGGAATTATACAAAAGCAAATTGAGAATTTCCTACAACCTTTAGGAGCTTTGTTTTGACAAGCTTGGGGAAACAGGTTGTAAATTACACGCACGTGGGACATTGCTGGAAATCTGCTGTATAAATACTCAACGCGGTTCAATGTAAGCGACTATAAGACAATATCTTAATATTTTTCGGGGTGATGCAAGTATCACCGTAATTTTAGACGGTAAGAAACCAAATCAATTTGCGCGAGCGCATTGAATGAAAGAGTTTACCGTCTAAAATCTCTCGGTGATTAACCTGCCATATCACCCGAAAAATATAGAGATTTATTTCTATCATTTAATTTTATATTACAACAACAAAACATGTCCATTAGACTTTACTTGTTTCAGGTCGTGATTGAAAAATCACCCCTCAAATTCCTTAAAAGGGTGTTTTAACCAAATGAGATGTGCGTAGGTGATCACGTGAAATGAAATTAAATGATAGTGTAATATCATTTTAATTTTATTCACGTGATGTGATCAAGTAAATAAAATTAAATGTAGGTATATCATTTTATTTTTAGTTTCACGTGATCACCTCACGGGATTCTCATTGCGTTAAACAACTTTTGAAGATTGGGTGATTTTTCGATCACGCTACCTGAACAACAGAGTAATGTCTAATAAACATTATTTTGTTGTTGTAATAGATATTAAATGATAAGATAATATAAAATCTTATATTTTTTCGGGTGATTTGGCTATCACCGAGATTTTAGACGGTAAAACTTTTCATTCAAATGCGCTTCTCGGCATTGATGAGTTTAACCGTAAAATTCGGTGATACCTGCATCATCCCGAAAAATATATAAGATTTCATTTTTATGTCATAGATACCAGCATCTAGCAACTCCAAACTGGTTTCACACCATAACAAGGTTTCTCCGCAGATGAATTTTTGTTGAAAAATATGAAACAAAATCCAAAGAAGTAAATAATTCACACTACCTGTATTTCAGTCGTCATTGAAGTTGTTCATATTACTATCAGAGCGGTCTTAAGAAATTTCTAGCTACCGCTGATTCAATACTACATTTGTAAGAAAACGAACTTCAAGAATATTTTGCTGACTGTATGTACTTGCCGACCTTTCAGTTTTACTGCGTAACTTCATATGGATACTACTTTTGTAGGTTTCGATGAGCCGACCAGTTTTATATAAATGTGACATACTATGCAATTGACAAGAAGAAAAACAAGAAAATGTATTATTTTGAATTAGTTGCTCAATGTCGTAATTACTGTGTATATATATGGCACACGACTACTCTGGTGATCTTTACATGAAAGATAACCGACAGTCGAAACGGTCGTTGGTGACCTGAATTAGACCAGAAAAAAGGATGAATTTTTTAGTACGTGTATTGTCGCATTCCCCACTTTCTGGGTTATGAGATTCCTGAAAAAAAAAGTGCGCGGCAATACATGATACTTCACAGTATATATAGATAGATTTTATATTACCCTATCTGTATCTATAAAGTGTATATATATATACAGATCGATTTTATATTACCCTATCTGTATCTATACAGTGTATATGTATATATAGATAGATTTTATATTACCCTATCTGTTGACAGTTACTGTAGTAGGAGAATGCACACTGTAGTATGATATCTAACGAAGCCAGTCCCACAAAAGAAAACAACTCAAAGCTTCTCCCTGCTTCCACCTGCTTGTCTATCTTGTCCTGAAATTTGTTGTATATACACCAATCCCCGTGGATATTGGAGCAAAATAGCAAGTCAAAACTCAGATACAAATACTGTAGCACACACCTGCCCACCCTAATCACTTGCTTAAATCATTTTCTAACCATTTATCAAAAGAATTTGACATTTGTTTTCTTCTGAATCAGATAAACACAATGGAATCTCCCTGTGCAGTTAAATTTATACATCGCAGAATCAACACATTACAGAATATATATTGACCCACACAGATATTAAATACATCCATCTCGTGCCCTTGCACTTTGGAGTCAATAGGGTTCACTAAGAGGAACAATATGCAAACTTAAAGTTTGACGACTCCTAAATGCTGCACTTTCTTGCGAGTCCTCCCACATAAATTTTTAAGGATATTCCCTTCAGCTGTCTTGACCTTTTGACCCCAGACCTTGAAAACTGATAGAATTTGACAACTCCTGATTATCATGGAGAACAAGTGCAGCAGTGTTAGTCTGTCCACCTCAAACTCGTTACTAGCGGATCATTAACACAATTAACAAGAGGTACTGTGAGAAGTGCTCACTAAGGATCCCCCTTAAACAATTCCCAATGGGTATGTTACTGTTCAGAATTTCAAATGAAAATATATACGCATACATTAATGTCCAGAGAGCTGTGACTTTTGAACCAAATTCTAATAGGAAACTCTTGACATATGGAGATTATTTATATGACTATGACATGGGATTTCTAGTTGAAAAGTATAGATTGCCTCTAACGCAAAAATTCGACAGTTAGGTAGCTTCCTATGTCAGTGGTTGAGCCATATGGACTTTTGACATAACAGATTCAATAGAGGGAAAATTTCGTAATGAGTAGTCGCATATGTATGATATGGTACTGCGTAGACGCCTCAGATAATCTTCACTAAAGCACGGTAATGCCATATTGTTACTTATTCGATGTCCAGTGTTGATTTTGATCCTTCTTGAACCTTTTGACCCCAAGTTCGATAGGGAACATCTTCATCCATAAGTAGTACAGTATGTGATTATGGTAAGATCTAGGTCATGGATAGGTGGAAAAGGATAACACTTTCGAGCCTGGAAAAAATTTGATACTTACATTGTCCAGTTGTGTTGACCTTTGACTTTTGACCCTAAAATTGATTAGGGAACTATTCATCATTAAGTAGTTCATATGTATGATATGGACTCTAGGGTGGAAAGGATAGAACTTTAGAGAGCCTGGAAACCATTTTGCTACTTCATTGTCCAGTATGCTTGACCTTTGACTTTTGACCCAAGAATCAAATGCTGGAGAAATCTTCGTCATAAGTAGGTTCCATAGTAGATACTGGATTCTACTCTATGTGGAAAGGATAACACTTTAAGGCCCGAACCATATTGACTACTTTATTGTCCAGTGTGCTTGGATCTTTGACCTTTTGACCCAAATCAGATGAGGGAACAGTTTCGCCATGGGTAGGCATTTGATGAGCAATATGGTTACTCTAGGATGGACAAGGATAAATTAGAGCCTGGAAACCATTGGTCTAAGAGATCGACGGCAAGACGGACGGACGGACAACCGATTCCAGTATAGTCCCCACAAGTTGCTGCGGGGGGGGGGGGTATAAAAAAGTTCCCATTGGTAAGTACTGAGAGAGCACTTCGAGCGGCTATAGAAGAGTTTTTTGATGAATTCAATAAAAGTAATAGGACCATGAATGGTTAAAATTTGCAAATATATTTGAAACCAAAAGGATTTTCAAAATTATTAAATGAATTCAGGAAATTGTGAAATACGAGCAAATGAGGTGTGTAGGCAGGTGTAACTTTAATTACTAATGATTAATTAATTATCAATGATTAATAAAAATAATCCTTCATGCTTCATATTTAGTACATGATGTAAAATGAAAAAAAAATAAAGAATATAACTGATATATACTATCTATAAAATTATAATTTTCCACCATCACCAAAAGCATAATGACATATCTGCATAACAAGCAATATATAAATCTTCATTATCGCATATGCTGAAGTATTGAACAAAATGTCTCACAGGTGCATTCTGGAGCACAACAGCTTTTTTGTGTGCAACACCTCTTTCTTTGAAAATGTCCCACCCGTCTTGTTTAGAACTAGTAGAAGAACGACTGGAGCCATATATAACATGTGGGTCTTTAATTTCGTAATTTTGCTCCTGTTCTTGCTTAGAACCACCATATAGTTTTATTCATTATTTAATTTTGCCAGGGATAGCCTCCAGGCTACATATTTCAGTCAAAACATTCCGGAGTAGTAGACTGACAAACTTATAATACAGAGCTCTCACAATGGTAAAGTTAGAGTCTAGATGATAATACGTTCACGTGCATGTAAATAACATAACATCGATACCAATAAAACTTTAACAGACTATAGATATATATGATATAATTATCAAGACATCAATGTCAGTAAACTATGGCAGCCGATATAAACGTGTAACTATCGTAAACAGAAATACCGATAAAACGACAGCAGCCTTGTTTTTGAGGGCTATGTACGACTGTAGGATATCAAAGTGGAATGCTGGGGTGAGGAGCCTCCGGTTTCGCGCCCACCTCTCTCCATTAGCGATCAGCAGCCCCTCCCCTAACCAGTCCAGACCCAGGACGTACACCGTGCCCAACTGCCGAGGCTTGGGCTCTGTTATCAGGGTAGAAAACTCAGTAATTAAAGGTAGCTAGTCACTGTGTGTTAAACTATAATGAAATGTGCAGTATTTAAAATGTCATCAAAAATCCTTAGCTTCTTTAACATTAAGGATTAAACTAAATCATCAATATCATTATCAATATTAAATCTACATCCTTCACATAGCACACTTTTATAACATTAAGCAGTGAACATATATTTAATTTCCTTAACATTAAGGACTATAAACATTTAACTGATCCTTGACACTTTTAACTTCCTTAACACTACGTAGTAAACATCTTCCTATATATAAGCAGAACACTGCTGTGGTGGCCTTACCTACAGATTTCAGAAGTACTTTAACGGTCTCTGGATGGTGGACAATCAACACCGGTCTAAAACTGATCCACAACAGGTGAAACATCGGGTATTTGTCACACCGCTCCATCTGGAATTCCAAACCCTTCTCATTGGGGCCAGGATACTAAATAAAAGAAAATTCTGTCTAAAAGACTCGAAAATCAGATTCTGCTTGTAATAACATGGCACATATCATGGCTGACTAGTTTCTCTGGTTCCTGAAGTTTGCCATTGTTAGACATGTGACACATGATGTCAAAACTAAACAGTTTATCTGGTTTCCGGCCATGTTTTGCCATTGTTAGATATGTGACACATGACATGTAAAAACTAAACAGTTTCTCTGGTTCCTGCGGTTTGCTGTTGTTGGATACCCACATGATTTAGATTTTCCTACTGAGTGGAAACTGTAGGTATCCTGCAGTGCAGGTTACTAAGTAATTCATCTGATGTCACAAACTCTATCTAATCTTTCATGGACAACTAATGTTTAATTTATTGAGAACTAGATGTGTCGGTGCGACACGAATGCCCCGCACAATGAAGTCTAATGAAGGAAATTCGTAAGGGTGATGCATTAACTGTGGCGTATCTATATACAAATTTGAGTCGAATGTGTGCAACCGTTGCAAGAAGATAATAACGGAAACCAAAATAATTCTTGATTTTTTCTAAGTTCAAGAGGGCTAACTCTGTCAAATCATTCGGACCATGATCAACCTCGAACTTGACCTGCATATTTTCCGTGACATATCCATATACCAAATTTGAAGTCGAATATGTGCAAACGTTGCAAGAGATAATGAACGGAAACCAAAAATTTCTGATTTTTTTCTAAGTTCAAGAGGCTAACTCTGTCAAAAATCATCGGACCATGACCAACTTCGAAACTTGACCTGCATATTCCCGTGACGTATCCATATACCAAATTTGAGTTGAATGTGTGCAACCGTTGCAGAGATAATGAACGGAAACCAAAAATTTCTGATTTTTTTCTAAGTTCAAGAGGGCTAACTCTGTCAAAAATCATCGGACCATGACCAACTTCGAACTTGACTGGCATAATTCCCGTGATGTATCCATATACCAAATCTTGAGTTGAATGTGTGCAACCGTTTGCAGAGATAATGAACGGAAAACCAATGATGACGGGAATTGACAGAATGACGGAACAGGGTATGCCCCCGGCCATTTCCGGCCATTTTATGGCGGGGGCATAAAAATGTAATTGAACAGCTCAATTTTGACAATTGATGAACTTAAATGCTTGAAATTCATTTAAAAAACATGTTCCACATGACACCAGAGTGACCAGACATTTACATCTGTCTCTATTCAATATGATTAGCTCCTACAAACACATGTACTAAGTTAACCCTTCCGTCCTATTTGTGTGGCTGTATGCCAATTACACGTGGAAGAAATATTATAATATTGCTTTATTATTACATGAAAACTTTTTTAAATCATTCTTTATTCGTGTGACACATTCTGTTTAATATAATAACATTACTAACTAGTACTAATTGTAACGGGGACCG
>CAJDSM010017305.1:0-14547 GCA_903981925.1 Ostrea lurida | reverse complement strand
ACAAGTTCAGTGCAGATACACTAGAATATCGAGAGGAAGATAGTGAACGGTAAACGCATCGTGAGTAAGCACAATTGCAACCGATTTTAAGCATATATGCTATAGTAGTCAATAACTGCATGAAATGAAAGAAAGTAAATCACGTTTCACAAGTTGAGGCGTTGGATCATCAAATCATTTGGTGAAACATGCGTCTGGGAATGATGTCAGAACAATATACAGACGAGTCCGATATTTACATCAACAAGAGGCCCACAGGTCTTAACGATCGCCTGGGTATCATAACCCGTACAGGGATCGAGTTAATTGTTAAAGGCGTAGTAGAGCCAATTACTATCGACAAGATTGATTGATTATTGTTTTACGTCCCACCGAGAATATTTCACTCATATGGAGACGTCACCATTGCCGGCGAAGGGCTGCAAATTTAGGCCTATGCTCGGCACTCAGGGCCTTTGAGCAGGGAGGGATCTTTTTCGTGCCACACCTGCTGTGACACGGGGCTTCGGTTTTTCCGGTCTCATCCGAATGACCGCCCCATTCAGTCGCCTCTTACGACACGCAAGGGGATGCTAGGGACCTATTCTAACCCGGACACTCGTCAGATTACTGTTAGCAAACACGGAACATACCAAGATTTCAACATGTCAAAGTACATATTTTGCCGACTCCCAGTAGAGACAGGCAGGTGGGAAAATATTCCGATTTTGTACACTCTGTAATTCAAACCAAATTGCAGACGAATTTCATTTCATATTGGAATGCAAATCATTATGCGCTTTAAGAAAACAATTTTTACATCCTAGATACTGTTCAAAGTCAAATATTATTAAATTCTCAGAATTGATGTCTTCTTCATTTGTTAAAAAAGTTAGAAACCTGTGCATGTTTATAACAAAAATATATGATCTAGTCTGTCCTCCATAACCCAGGCCTAATATACACCTTTTTTTTTTTGCTGTCTTTTCCTGAAAATGACTATGTATATGTCTCTTCTGTTTTATATATACAAATGTACATATATGTATTTCTTTTTCCATTGTAATATATTATACATGTATGACCTCATGTACCAATTATTATTGGTGTGAGTGAATAAAGAAACTTGAAGCTTAGGATGCAGAAATTTGTTGACACTAATAGAAACTGATCTAAAAGACATTCTCTTAAGGATCCCTTGACTGTGGTGATTCTCATTTAAACTTCTATATACGGCAACAAAAGTGACAATATAAAGATATTACATGTAACACAGCACTGTGTGATTGCCCAGAGGTCCTTATAGTTTATTTGCATACGTTGTCTTCTTGATACATTTGACATTTTTATGGAGAAATGGTTTTTGACTGTTTTAGTAATATCGATTTGTGTTGATTTTTAACTTTGCAAATTGTGTTGTCTGTTTTGCCCATTATTGTAAACTAAAAACTGGATAACCTGTATGAAAATGCATGCCTCGTTTTTTTCTTCTTCATGTAATAATGTGTAGCGTTACTGCCTATATTTATTTTCATGCTCAATATGCTGATTACTCCTCTCTCTCTCTCTCTCTCTCTCTCTCTCTCTCTCTCCATTTCTAATGTCTTACCTTCAATACCTTTACTTACTGACATTGTCCTCATGAATGCTATGCAGATGTGAACAATACGCATATGACAATACGCGTCTGATTTAGTGGCTAGAATCTCGAAAGAAATGAGGGTATAGAAAATAAATATGAAAAATTAATATACATTTTGAAAGTGAGGCTATAAATTACAACTCATCACAACAGTATACTTTTTATAAAGCATCACCACTGACTTTATTTTCTATAGTTTTACTAACTAAAATTTTGAATATCAAGAAAACAAGAAATATTTTTAGTCGGGTATCATGGCTTAAGCGATGTCCCTACTATAGGCATGGCCTGCGTGTAGTAATCAGGAACCGGCTCCAACAACCGCCAAAATAAACTTACACTCTTCATAAGCAATCCATCGTAGCTTGTTTTTTTAATGCTAAATCCATGATAAATCTTTACAAATTCAAACCAAGTTTTGATATTAAAAACATTTGAAAGTGAAGGGATTTTGTAGTAGTGTAGCGGACAGTTTAAAATGAAACTTGTACTGTATCTCTTCTGGCGATGATGTAGAGTTTCTATCTTGATCACACGAGCAAAACAAAAAGTACATCCAAAGACCTGGACAAACAAAGAACACAGCTGAATAGTACAGAGAGGCAGTGCTCAGTCCAGAGATTGTAAATCACTTCAAGGAAGACGGTAAAATGATCTAGACGCTTCGGCGCACTTGAACTAAAAGATATTCACTCCATATTCAGAAAAATGTCATAATATTTTTCTAAAAACTTGAAAATAAAGAGCAATGCAATTGTCTCCATATTATTAAGGGCATTTTCTACATATCCAATTAAAATGGATACATGTTTTGTTACACATGTAATAAGTGCAACTATGAAATTAATAAAACAAAAATAAAGGACTAATGATTTTCTATGATATTCAAACATGAAACCCTTCCTATACCCCCCCCCCCCCCCCCCCTTCCTGTTTCTGGGTAAAGGAACCAGAAAACACACCCCATACTATTCTTTACCATTACCCATCATATATTCTTTTTCTCTCTTGGGGGGGGGGGGGGGGGATATGCATCAAGTAGCAAGGGTCAATAAAGGTGATGATCCACATTCACTTAAGACTAAAATGTGGATCCGCTCCCTGGACAAACAGAACGTATTTTCATTCCTAGCTCCCGACAGGTGTCATTCACCGACTTTTTCCATCATCACGCGAAGGAACATATGTGGATTAAGAAGATATTTATAAATTGCAAGTCAAAAATGATAAACATGTAATTTATAGTGTGAATACCTTTGTAGATTTAATAGAAGTTCAACGCTCGCTTTTGATACATCATCTACTATTATTAGCAATCTTGTGTACAAATTTTAAATATACAATCAATCTGATAGTAATGGTAATATCAGATTGTCTCAAAGCTACATGTAGTATCCTTCAAAACCACATACTAACAAATGAAATTTAAAGGGCAATGTTTTAAGGAATTACTCTTACACTGTCATAATGGCTTACTTTCTTATGAAACATGGAAACATTCATTTCAGACATAAGCACGTAGCTTACTGAACTCTAGATCGCGAGTTCGGTTCCAGCAGGGGTTTTAAAAAAATCCAATTAATTTCTACTAAAACTGCATTTTTGATGAAATAGAGTGAATTTGAAAGTTTATAGTTTCAAAATATTGTTTAACATATCCTCTACTTTTTATCCTCATCAAATTTCTCTACGACGAAAAGTGACCCCCATATACGTAATAATGACCGGGGGTGGGTCAAAAAACTTATTCAGGGCCAATATTCTTTGACAAGGAAGGTGTTTTTTCTACCGTAGAAAACCATTCCAGACCCGTAGATCTACGACCACCCCCCTCACGTTGAAAAATGACCCCTTATAGAAAGACATTTTACGTATAAACTACATAAAGACGTCAGAAAGTAGAAGAAATACCCGTAATATCACAGGTTTTGGGGAGGGGCAGTGAAAGCCTATGTCCCCATCCTTAAAAGATACATGTAGGCAGAATTATAATATGGATGCGCCTCCCGTTTTACGCTGCTTTAAAAATTTCAAGTAAAATATCAGTTTGAACCATTGGCGGATCTAGAGGGGGATATTTACTGGGGTTGTAACTCCTTTTCATTTTGTAAAATAACAAAACACACACGAGAGAGAGAGCGAGAGAGAGAGAGAGAGAGAGAGAGAGAGAGAGAGCGAGAGAGAGAGAGGTAACAAATTTTACAGAAATTTCAAATTTAAATTAACATATGAGCCTATTTTCCAAAGATCAAAGGAAATAGGGCAAATATCTGTACTTATTAGGTATTATACTGAAATGAGGCCGACAACAAGGCTGTAACAATGGAAGAGGGGTGCACATGACCCCCCCCCCCTCATTTTAGAATAAATGTGCTAAAAGCGGTCGGCATACCCAATGAAAATGCTAAAACCTTTCAGTTTCGGGGCATCGCCCCTGAACCCCCTACCAGGGCCAGTCCGGGGCCTGAAAGCGACCCCCAGACCCAATGGAAATGCTATAACCTCTCAGTTTCTGGGGGCCTCTGCCCCTGGACCCCCAACAGGACCAGTCCGGACCCGCTGGGTATCTAAAGCGACTCCTAGGCTCAATGAAAATGCTAAATCCTCTCAGTTTCCGGGGGCTTCACCCCCTGGACGCCCTGCTAGGACCAGTCCTGGACCTACTAAGGGCTTTAAAAAAACTGCTCCCAGATCCCTAGGCTTAGTCTTGTGCAACCCCGCCCAATGGAAATTCCTGATTACGGCTCCGCAACAAGTCCTCAAAAACTTTTTTTTTTAATTCTTTAACCTTAGGCTTAGACTTCGTCCATTGGAATCTGCCCTTGAATCTCCCTCTCGTGAAATTTCGCAACTTTTCTGGTTTTAAAAGGACCGGGCTAACGTTAAACTCAATGTCCGATAGCCTTAATATACACTCTGCATCGCCGACAATATATGCCGAATACAGCTCGTAAGACATTTCACAATATACATGTGCATGTACGTACTACTAAACCCGTACAACCCTGTGAGTTCGCCTGATAAGTATACAATGTAATGATGATTTATTAGTTTATCCATTTAGGCTCAGTTAGGTAAGAGATTATCCGATCACTCCTTCCTATAGCTATTTTTACATTTTTTTAATTACTTGTATATGCATCAATTTTTAATTATCATCAATCTTTCGTTCGGGGCTTTGAGACATGCAGGTCCTGATCTAGAAATAGAAAACCCTTAACACGGAGATCGAGTCGTGCCAATGCTGATATTAGCTGAGGGTTTCATGAAAATTAAGAAATGGCTGAGGACCAAGGAACTTATGTTGAATGACGGAAATTCACCTCAGTTTCTCTTCCAATTAGAGATGGTTCCTGATTTGCAGCAAATGGATATCTTAAAAAACGGGCTTTACTTTTTTTTTATTACCGTAGTATTTCACATGAATAGAAATGGAACGATTTATTTATACAGAATTAAGAAATTCTACACGTACTTTCATTTAGTCTGGCGCATGCCTGACCCAATTTCCGCTACGCTACATTAGGGTCAGGCATGCGCCAAACTACACTTTCATTTTGGTACTCTAACTGTTTAGTCTTCCCTATAGTAATTTAAAATGTTGGGATCGGCTTCTTCGATCAGTCGCTCTAATCCTTTTATTTCATAAGGACAATCCTCGATAGAGTAAATCTAACGCTTCCGATTTGTCTTCCTCCTTGAAAATGCTCGAATCGGTTTCTGAATTCACCAAAATGGTTTCTAGTAGCATTCTGCGCGAAGGTATATATTGGCCAGTGGAATTTTGAAGTAACGAAGTTGGTGATCTGATGTAAACATGTTCTGTGACATCTCATGGGAATCGGAAGATAGGCATAATATAGGCATTGGAAGTTGGGGCTCAACCCCCCAGCTGCGAAATTTAGCCCTCTCCTTTTTTTAATTTTTTTGGGAGAGGGTTACAACTCCATAGAATCTTCGTAATGGTGTAAATGCGGGAGTGATTCACTCCCGCAACAATTTCGATCATTTTAATGAGCCAACGTATACAACAAAATATTTTTCCATTCAGGAAACTTTTGGGGAAGTTTTAAACTTGGAAAGAAAGTGGAGATAATGCGTAAAATTGTTATTACATATAAATTTACAGAAAATGAATTGTAAGATGTTTGGACTCAGTTTAAATGATTTAAAATTTGTGAACAAATAAACTTCCCCTACTTAACATATGTTAAGTCTCATACTCCGTAGAGGTGGGTCTTAATCGCAAAACCAATAAATAAAATCAAGACCACCCCCACCCCCCAAAAATAAAGTCCGTCGTGTTTCAACAGCTCCGTAAATAATGCGTATTCATATTTCTATCGCACATACTTGTGAAGTTGTGTTATGTGAACTTGTAACATGAAAAACTAGATGATGAATAAAATTAAATATGAATGAAAATATACACCACGAACTGTGAATTATTTGAAATTACAAAGCATGAATGTCAGATATAGAATGATGAGAAATACGAGTATGAGTATAATTAAATTGAAACAAATCGTAAATCGATGAACATACATGTAATATCTCAGCAGTTTTCATGTACAGAAATTCATCAGTATTATATTTGTCATAACGTTGTTTAAATAATACTATTCTATCTTGGGAAAAAGGGATTGTTTATTTAAAAGCAGGAAGTATAATTGTGTATTCTGACCCGATATCTCGGTGCATACGATCCTGAGGTTCGATCATCGCAGTACACCAAGTAATTTAAAAAAAATGAATTGTTGATATCAATGATGCCTTTAGGATTGCTTGACCATTAACTTTGAATCAACTTTTTATTGATAATCCATTTTCACACCGTTTAATGATCAGCGGAAATGATTTACAATATGACAGACGCCAGAAGTAGACCCCCCCCCCCCTTCCCTGTTGTTTTCTGTGACACGTTTTCTAGATTGTGTCAATGGCCAGTGTGCATGAAAAGGTGAAAATAACAGACAATGATCTATCTCGTAACTCCAACAGGTGAAGATAAGAACAAGTGATCTACTTCGTAACTCCAAAAGGTGAAGATAAGGACAGTGATCTATCTCGTGAAGATAACGAACAGTGATCTATCTCATAACTCCAAAGGGGAAATACGTCAGACAGCATTTCACTCACTTATACCGAGCGAAGCTTGGACGGGTCGAAGGCCCGTCCGCGAAGCAAGCTCTAAAGGTAACACGTATGTAAGAAAAAACAACTCAAAATCAGCAAAAGAAAACAAATCATCTTGACATACGTTCAAGGAAATTTTCGTGAGTCATAATGGCGCCGCCATTTTTATGCCCCCCTTTGAAAAAGAGGGGCATATTGTTTTGCACCTGTCGGTCGGTCGGTCGGTATGTTGGTCGGTTTGTAGACCATGTGTTGTCCGCTCAATATCTTTTGACCCTTTTGCTTGATATCAACCAAACTTGGTACAGGGTTGCCCTTAGAAAGTAGATGATCCCTATTGATTTTCAGGTCACATGGTCAATGGTGCAGTCTGTAGACTATGTGCTGTCCGCTCAATATTTTTGACCCCTTTGCTTTGATATCAACCAAACTGGTACAGGGGTTGCCCTTAGGAGTAGATGATCCCTATTGATTTTCAGGTCAACATGTTCCAAGGTCAAGTGGTCAGTCTGTAGACTATGTGCTGTCCGCTCAATATCTTTGACCCTTTCCTTGATATCAACCAAAGTTGGTACAGGGGTTTGCCCTTAGAGAGTAGATGATCCCTAATTGATTCTGGTCAAAGGTCAAGGTCAAGTGGTCAGTCTGTAGGACTATGTGCGTCCGCTCAATATCTTTTGACCCCTTTCCTTGATATCAACCAACCCTTGATACAGGGGATTGCCCTAAGAGAGTAGATGATCCCTATTGATTTTCAGGTCAACATGGTCCAAAGCCAAGGTCCAAATGGTCAGTCTGTAGACTATGTTGCTGTCCGCTTCAAATCTTTGACCCCTTTGCTTGATATCAACCAAACTTATACAGGGTTGTCCTTAGAGAGTTGATGATTCCCTATTGATTTTTCAGGTCACATGGTCAAAGTGAAGTCAAGTGGTCAGTCTGTAGACTATGTGCTGTTCCGCTCAATATCTTTTGACCCCTTTGCTTTGATATCAACCAAACTTGGGTACAAGGTTGTCCTTAGAGAGTTCGGATCCCTATGATTTTCAGGTACACATGTCCAAGGTCAAGGTCAGTCTATAGACTATGTGTTGTCCGCTCCAATATCCTTTGACCTTTGCTTTGATATCAAACCAAACTTGTACAGGGGTTGCCTTTAGAGAGTAGATGATCCCTTATTGATTTTCAGGTACATGGTCGAAGGTCAAGTGTGTATTGATGATTATTTTGCCTTATATATGTACATATACCAAGTGTATAGTTCCTACAATGAATAACATTATGGATTTTGCTCCACGGGGGGGGGGGGTGGGGGGGGTGTATGTTTCTCAAACATTTCTGGTTATTAATTAGGCATAGTTGCTTCAACAGATATTCGAGACCTTAACGTTACAAAATGTAACTCTGACATGTAATTTGTTATTCAAACATATTTATTTTCAAAATCAGTAGTATAAATTCTTTTTGTTGAGCCTTTATCTAATAATTGACAGAAAATTAGATTACATGTAAGTACGTACGACTTATAATCAATTTTACTTGTTTACAGCAATTGATTGGCTGAAAATACGATTGAGCACATCAATTATTTTGGATAATCTAACTTGCTCTTTTTGTGACGTCCTAGAATGACGTCACATGCATTTGACGTTATTGTTTTCCCTTTTGTTGCTACGGCAAAATTTCGTCCGCCTCATCAAATCCTTAATTATCTCGCAAGTTTTCATCACAACAAAGTTAATATAATTTTTTAAATTAAATTATAAGGAATGAAGCTAATTTTGATCTATGTTATACGATATAATCTAACTTGGTACAGTTTACGCATAATATAATCCGCTTCGCGGATTATATAAGCGTTAAACTGCACCAAGTTAGTATTATCGTATAACATAGGTCAAAATTAGCTTCATTCCTTAAATAAATGAACGAGTTAAACGAGTTCCAATAAATAAAAAAAAGTAGATGCGCTCACCTTTATACAAATTAATTTTCTTGGTTAATTTGTTCATCTATAGATGCAAACGGAACTATTCTTGTTGTTTATAATCGTTTGGTTTGAAAGAAAACATCGCCGTTAGATGTAAGTCACAATGCACTGTTTTACGCCAGCTGACGTGTATATTCCCGCGTGTACACTGTGAGCGTCATTGTCGAGTGAACAGTGGCATTGTGACGTCGAATTAGCTGCAATGTTTTGTTTTTCTTTAGGCATAGGAAAAAACACACATTTTTAAGTAATATATAAATATTTCTATTTCTAACTTACCGTACTTATATGATTATGCAAAGACCATTCCTTGCTTCGCTCGGTCCAACGGTCACACCGTAAATATATTAGGTTATATTGGCAAACTAGATTTGCCATTAACATCTATATTCAATAAAATATTCATTTTAAGCAGATATGGATTTTTATTTCAAGTTCACTGGGTGGGATACATTGAATCAACATTTGAACGAAAATGATTATTGGTATTATATGAAATGTTGGGTCGAAGGCCACAGCAAGAGATTTTTTCTTCTTATGTAGAACCTATTGAGTAAATCAAGAATATACAAGCCGTCCATCTAATAGATCAAAATGTGTGTCTATGGCAATATCAACAATCTGCTGAAAGACTTGATCAAAGACTATTTAGATTTTGACGTTAGGGAACCTCACATTCAGAGTATTTGTGCGAAGAATCAAAGTGATCTTAACAATGTAATTTGGTTTTTTTTTTGGTTTTTTTTTTGGGGGGGAGGGGGGGGGGTGTTTCATTTTTAGGTCACCGGAGTAAACTCAGCTGATCTATTGCAATTGCCATTCGTGATGCGTTAACAAGTTTAACGAGAACGACCATTCCAATTCTGTTCAAATTTGGTCTGAAACATCTTTGGAACATGGGGCACATCAATTGTACATTTCAGGACTCTTGCACCCCTGGGGTATTAGGGATGGGGCAAAATTAAAAGTGACTAATTTTCAAAAATATCTACTACAACCGCACATGAATGTCTGAGAAAAACTAAATGAATAGTGATGTAGAGCAGAAAGGCCTCTATCAAAATTGTAAATTTGGTGATCCCCGGGGTGGGGTCTTGTTGACAAAAAATACAAAATTTTCATAGATATTCTTCTGTACCCATTCACAATTAGTATTGATTGATCGTATATTGTTTAACGTCCCTCTGAGATTTTTTCACTCATATGGAGACGTCACCATTGCCGGTGAAGTGCTGCAAAATTTAGGCCTATGCTAGGCACTTAGAGTTCTTGAGCAGAGAGGAACCTTTATCGGGCCACATCTTGCGGTCTCATCCGAAGGACCGCCCGATTTAGTTGCCTTTTACGAAGAGCAAGGGATACTGAGGACCTATTCTAACCTGGATCCTCACAGGATACACAATTACATATGTAGGAGACAAACTAAATGCATGGTTATAATATCCATAAAGCCCTCTATTCAAATTGTAAAAGGTTCAGGCCATAAGGCGGGTCTAATATGACCATATAGTGAACATGTATTATTAAGTCTTACAATATGTTCTTCTAAAACTAAATTAATGCATGGTTGTAATGTCCAAGAATTTAAGCCTCCTACTAAAGTTGTAAAATTTATACATGGTCCCTGGGTGAGGGGTTCAGGCCCAAAATTGGGGCCAATATGAACACATAATGAACAAGAAATCCTTTCTCTACTCCCATATGTGTTTAAGAAAAACTAATTTTTATAAGTCCATGATGTCCTCTACTCAAATTGTGAAATTCATGGCCCCTGGGTCAGACCCTAGGGTGCGGCCAATATGACAGTATAGTAAACCTGCATTTCAAATAAAAAATCCTTTCTACTTACATATAAATTTGAGAAAAACTAAATGCATGATTATGATATTCATGAAGCCCTCTATCAAGATTATAAAATTCAGGGTCCCTGGGTCTGGGGTTCAGGCCAATACGGTCTTCTTCCATATACATGTATATATGTTTGAGAAAAACAAAATTATTAATTTTGATGTCTATGAAGCCCTCTACTAAAGTTTTGAAATTCATGGCCATTGTAGATGAATTTATGCTTTAAACTTCCATAATTTCTTCTTGTGTCCTTGATTACATGTAGTAATCATATGTATATTTTGAAAGGTGATATTATGAGGACAAAAACGCCATATTGAGGCTTCAAAATGCAAATATGACACTCCCTGTATGGGATACGATACTCAGGTGACCGTTAAGGCCTGTGGGACTCCCTGCATGGGGTATGATACTCAGGTGACCGTTGAGGCCTGTGGGCCTTGTTATTCAAAAGCAGTTGACTACATAACATCACAAAGCCTTGTTTTTAATCTATTGTGAAAACTGGTTGTGTAAAGTTGTTGTTTTCAGAAAAAAAAATTAATTTCAGCAATTTTCACATCTATACTTCCGCTATTGCATTTTAAACTTTACAATGTCTAGACATAAACATTTAATGCATAATCCACCTAAATGTTTTTGTTCCTCTTTCAACTATAATATGACATTACCAGCGATGTTGATAATTTTGATAATGAGGACCTGAAATTTATTTTATAAGGTCCTAAATTTCACAGCAGTTGGGTCTTTCAATTGACGACAGAACTTAAGATTCTCACGCAATTCAAAGAATGATAATTAATTGCTTATACATGTACTAACATTTTAGAAATCTTTTTCAATGTGTGCATTGTGTATCTATATTTTGAAATTCCCGCCTATTCTTTTTTTTTTTACGTGCATAGAGTGAATGTCATATCGTAAAGGGAAAGAGAACGAACAGTGATCAATCGCATTTCTTGTATGGAATACAAACTGAGAGATGGGCAAATACGAACATTTAGATTTACCAGGGTGTGGTGAGCATCCGATTCAATAATATCTCCAGTGAGCTCGAATAAAAGACACCACATACTATTAGTCTTCCATATCTGCTTCAATAAATGAAATTTACAACGCAACTTTATGACAAACGGGGAAATTTCAGCTTCCTCATCGTCAACTTCCCATATTTATTTGGCAACATTCCATCATCAACTGCATATGGTGTTTTTGTCTCTTAATTAATGTGATGCATAAAAGCTTATTCTATGTATATAATGCAGACATTTTTTTACATCTCTATGATCATTTTTAGATCGAGGCTGACTACTGACAAACAACTAGATGTTACAGGGGTGTCAACAGTCTTGTTTAGGGTCGCTATAATTATATAGTTTTCCAATACTATAGTAAAACCTGCCATCGGATCAAATGATGTTTGACGTGTATCATGTTTTAGACCGTTCTTTATACACATAATTTGACCAAGGATCAAGACAAAGGACTCACGGTCACATGTGTTCTGCGTATGATCAGATTTTGAATTGAGGCAGGCTACTTACAAACAAGTTGTTGCAGGAGTTTCAACAGTAACGTTTAAAAGCAGCATTTCGCAAATTCTATGATCGTTATAACGATTTAGTTTGCCAGTATGGCTTGCCCTTGGGTCAAATGCTGTCTGATGTGTTTTATAGCAATTGTAAAGCCGTTCTTCATACACTTTACTCACGGCGGTTGTGACCGGTCAACAGGGGCTGCTGGGCTCACGGCAGATGTGACCGGTCAACTGGGGATGCTTACTCCTCCTAGGCACCTGATCCCACCTCTGGTGTGTCCAGGGGTCCGTGCTTGTCCAACTCTTGTTTCTGTATTCTATTTGGACTTACGAGATCGACCACTGTTCGTTATCTTTGCCTTTACATATAGCATACTTTGCAAAGTTTATGAAACAAGCACCTGCGCTCACGGTGGGTGTGGCCGGTCAATAGGAGATGCTTACTCCTCCTAGGCATCTGATCCCACTTCTGGTATATCCAGGTGTCTGTGTTTGCCAATCTCTCAGTCTTATAGGATTTATGAGATTAATAACGGTTTGTTATCTCCACCTTTTCATAAGCAGAGTCTTCCATATCCGCTAAATACTGTACTTGGATATTTCATTGAACATTGGATCAAAGTCTACGATTGTTATAACGATCTAATCAATATAAGTACTGTGTGACATGTTTAATACCAATTGTTGGGCCGTTCTTGTTTACGGATTATTTCCGGCCACCTGCATGGTCAAGATTTAGGGCTCACGGTGGGTGTGACTGGTCGGGAGCGAGAGGGACTGCTTACTTTCAAAGCACCTGATCCCATCTCTGGTGCGTCTAGGGGTCTGTGTTTGCCATTCTCTTAATGTTCTATTCTTTGTAAGAGTGAATTGATTTATCACAGTTTGTTATCTTCATCTTGTCATATTTATACAAAAGGACCATGGACCACATCGCTCACCTGAGCACTGCTTCACTAAGAGCAGTTGTAGCAACTTTAATCCCCTATTGTGGCCACACCCAACCCTCGGAAAAAGGGGGGGGGGGCATTATCTAAACAAACTTAAATCTAATCCATATTAGGAAGATTTCAGGTCAATATCCACACGTCGGGTTCAACGAAGACGATTTTAAAAGAATTTCCCCTGATTATATTGCATGAAAAATATTGATCCCCTTATTGTGGCCCCACATTACCTCTTGGGGTCATGATTGAACAAACTTTTAGTTCTCACTATATCAGGAAGCTTTTCTAGCCATGCGCTTCTGAGAAGATTTTTAAAGATTTTCCTATATAATCATATGTAAAACTTGATCCCCTATTGGGGCCCATCGTACCCCCGGGGGTCATGATATTGACAAACTTAAATTCCACTATATCATATCAGGAAGCTTTCATTATGAATTTCAGCTTTCTTGCCATGGTTCTTTTGAAGATTATCTCTATATACATGCAATTCATATGTAAAACTTTGATCCCCTATTGGGGCCCAATCGTATCCCTGGGGGTCATGATTGAAAACTTAAATTCCACTATATCAGGAAGCTTTCATTATGAATTTCAGCTTTTTCTTGCCAATGGTTCTTGAGATTTTTAAATGACACCCACCCTATTTTATGCATTTTCGTGATTATTTCCCCTTGATTGGGGCTGGTCCTTCATTTGAACAAACTTAATCCCTTCACCAAGAATGAATTGTACCAAGTTTGGTTGAATTTGGGCCAGCGGTTCTTGAGAAGTTGAAAATGTGAAAAAGTTAAGCAGACAGGACAGATGACGGACAAAGGCGATCAGAATAGCTCATTGACCTTCGTGCAGGTGAGGCTAAAAAATTTGTAAAGAATGAATTTGGTTTTCTCAGAGACATATATAACATATGTCTCTGGTTTTCTATGTAATTGTAAAATAATAAAAAAAACAACAACAAAAAACCCCAACTCTGTTCTTCTTGAATTAAATAATGACGTTTGTCTTGTAGCGGTCAGCCGGGTTCGATTGTCAGTGGCTAGATAGATCAGTTGGTAGAGCACCCGACTGGAGATTCAGGGGGCCCAGGTTGGAAATCCGGTGTGGTCCGTTCCATTTTCTCCCTCCTGTTACGTATGGTGCCAATGACCACCCCTGGAATTGCAGGTGAAAGTCCTGCCAGGGGCAATAAGAACCTGGGTTGTGTGTCTTCCGGGAAGCAGACACTTTAAGGAGGGAGGAGTGTAGTGATAAGCCGCGGGTTCGATCTCCGGTGACCAGATACATGTAGCTGAGTTGGTAGAGCACCTGACAGGAGGAGATTCAGGAGGCCCAGGTTCGAATCCCGGTCTGTTCAGTTGCATTTTCTCCCTTCCTGTTACAGTTTAGAGACCAATTGGCAAAGTTGCATCAAAACAGTGACATCATCTTTAAGTCTTTCAATTAACAAGAAATGTTTGAGAAACAT